>JAUMHG010000079.1:4478846-4496756 GCA_032359395.1 Enteromius anoplus
ACATATTTAACATTTACATGCTCAAGATGCTTTTATGGAACAAACTAATTGACTTGATTAGGAAGAATCCATACATTAATAACATGCCATGCATTATGTCCCAAACCTGTAGAATTTGTAGAACTGTTTTTGTTCATAAAATAAAAATCAGTGGAGTCCAAAATACTTATTGGACCCAGTTGACTTCCAATGAGTAACAGAAAAGACTGTTTTCCTGTAAAAGTGATATCCTATGTAATCCACAGTAGAAAACAAAAGTCATACAGGGTTTGAATGACATGAGGGTGAGTAAGTGGTGATAAAGTAGGTCTATCACGTTAAATCAAAGCAGCCTTGAGCAAAAGCGCTATATAAATAAAACTACTTCTTTCTAAAACAAATTATTTTATTTTTTGCCCTGTAAGATCTGCAAGCCTTTTTTTTTAAATAGGGTTGCAAATCCCTGGAAAAGATTGATATTACATGTAGTATCACTTTCAAATGAAGTATTAGCTAATTCTAAGAACGCCTTGTTCGTTCCGTCTCTCCTGACCCAGGAAACATCCGGCCATAAATAGATATCTCTATTCTTGTTAATATTTCATCTCAAAATAACTGTCACTCATAGCTCATTATAGTCTATGGGTATGGCCTACATTCAGTACGAGTACAAGATCTGGCACTGATCATAGACTGCGCTCACATCAGAATCAAATTGGGGTCATTTGCCTATAAAGAACATGAATCTAGGAATCGCTCTTCATGCATAAATGGCTTCTTAGCCTCTGTCTTCCCACCTGCACATTCATTTTATCATACTGTACAATCGCAGAGACTGATACAGTCGAAAACAGTGAGGCGTTAAGCCAAGCGCACACTGAAGACATAAGCTAGTCGCTCTTTCGTTTTTTAATTCTTAACAAAAAAAAAAAAAAGCCAGGCACACCAACAAGCAAAAGAGCAGCAATGAGCAGCAGCCAATGAAAGGAGAGGAATGAGTAAGGGTGAAAGTGGAGCCAACAGCAAAATGCTACAGAAGCCAGCTACTAACCCACATTCTAACAAGCAATGACTTACTCGTAATTTTAGGCTATTTTTCTTGCTCTAATGTGTCTATGCTAACTGTTCTAGCATGCTAACCATGTGTAGCGCTTTAGCAGTTTGCGCAATAAAGTCTGAAAATAGTAGGTATGAGCAACTTTTAGCTTTCTTAACGCTAGCCTTACAACACTAGCTAGTCATTGTGTACACACTTCAAGATGACAACAACGTGATCGAAAAAAAGAAATTGTAACTAAACATGTCTATTTTGACCAAGCGTGTTTCTTAGTTTGCACTTAAAGGGCAGCCATCTTGTTTTCACCTTCAGGAAAATCAACCGTGGTTTTACTGCAAATAAAGCTTTACGGTCACGGTTTACACTGGTTTAACCATGCTATTTGTAGTAAAACTTTATGAATGAAAATCAATGCCAAGAAATTGGTTACTACACTTTTACCAAAGTTAAACCATGGTTATTTTTGTAAGTGTAGCTATGTTCTGCATAAGTAATATACAACTAGGCCTACTTCATGAATTGTTTTTCAGCTGAAGTCATTTGAAAAAATATTCATCCCTTGAGGATTTTAAATTAATCTTTCAATAGTTTAACAACACGTTCACATGTTGACAGTTCTGTGATGTTGGTTACCATTGATTTTTAAACCGTTTAAACCCTCAAGCTTTAATTTTCTGAGGAAAATGTCTATTTAGTTGACAACAGGTTTACAAACGCCTGTCATTACAAATCAAACCAAATTTCTAAAAACTTATATCCACATAAATGTTAAAAATCATGCAAATGAGACCAACCAAGCCTCTCTGAGTCATTAAAATCATTGGATATTGAGCTGCACATGTGCAACTAAAAACACTGCCATCACATTGGACTAATCACAGCCGTTGCTGACATCTATAGCTGAAATAATGCTAAAATGTATCAATTGAATGTACAAACCACAACATTCAGTTTCATATGACTGATACCAGTCAACTTATGCCAAACAATTGTGTCCCCCTGAGGTGAAAGGTCTGGCGCTCAACGCGGGACACCCTCCAACATATGCTAACACCCAGGCATCATCCGCCCAGACTTCCACCCCCTTCAAGCACCTTCATACAATACAGCCCTGATAGAAGGTATGATGGTGGAGAGTGGCAGAAAATGGGACAGAGAGAGATGTGACAGGGAATCATAGGACAATCAGAAACAAAAGGACGCAGGGTAACAATAAAGAGGCAAACATGATGAGCGATGACAGGCCAAACCAGGCAAGAGGGAGAAGTGAGAGAGGAAGTGTGAAAGACAGAAAGAGAGAGAGAGTGTCAAGGTGAGAAAGAAAGAGAATTGGACACAGTGGTGTGTGTAAAAAAGAGGGAGAGATGCCGGACCCTCATACCATGGAGTGGCCAACTGTTCCTGGAAAAGTGAATGGGTGGTTACAGACTTAGCAGATTAGTGAAGGAGAGGATTCTGAATAACAGAGGGCAGAATTCATGCAAGCTGCCAAGAATTTTGCATACAGTATTTATCAACCTGGATCAGTATTTTTGTATGTGAACATGCCAAAAATATCAATAAGTTTTGAACACAAAAAATATCTATACTTATATCAAAAAGATCAAATATCTTATAGCTTTTAGTTAAAGGGGGAACACGTCTGGCCTTTTCTCCCTTCTAAATAAACCACACTGATTTATCATCCAAAATTATAGTGTGTTTCTATTCAAGCCTCTAAAGACATTTAGAAATAAACTAGATGATGTGACAAAAAACAATAATAACCGGTCTTCACGTACCCTCTCGCGCTTCAAAAAAAAAAAAAAAAAAAAATTCGTACTCTTACTAAAAATCTCTTACTCCACGACCACCAGGAGAACAAGACTCCAGAGAAGGAGAAATTAGATTAGATTAAATTAGACGGCTATCTATTAAACTGGCACAAATAGAAGATACAGTGCTATTATAAAAGACCTGTCTTATGTATGCTAGCCCGCTAGCGCTATCATTACATCATAATCTAGCATATACATATCTCACTGGGTCTTTTTAGATCAATTTTATGCTTTGCTTACGAGTTTATCTGATGCATAATAATCAGTCAGGAGAGCAGATTTTGGCAACAGACTCTGTTTTCCCTTTTAAATTTCTACTTGGAAACTTTTGCCTATTAGCATTCAAACGTGAGCACCTAATGCAGCATGCAGCAGATGATGTATGCTAGGCTAATGTTAACGTCTGACTATCCTAACGCGCTTTGCTGTGCTTGCGAGTGATGAAGCACTGTGGCTAAGGGGCTGGCTGTTGTTCTAACTCTATAAAACGCAAAGGGAATCGTCCTTTCCGAGTCTAAATGACACCAGCTGTGCTTTAATGGACCTGAATGGACACATCTCAGGTGCGGTGGGATGCTGTTATTGCCTGGAGCTCTGTTTCTGGCTGGATGGATGCCTTTATCTTTAAGCCCATATAAAAACATCGGGGGGAGATAGTAATCGTATTGCGGCATCAGGAGGATAGGCTGAAAGTTAAAGTCAATGTAATTCAATCAAAGTGTCATGCACCTTCCGTACTGTATACTGTACCTCAAAGCGGTGAGGAAATGGAATAAACCCTTTCACAAAAGACCAGTGCTCAACCGATATGGTTTTTGCCAATGGCGATATCACTATCCAACTTATTTTGCAACACGGACGAAAGCTATTTTCTGTGAATGGGTGAGATTATTTCCAATTCATTATTAAAATATGAAATAATACCAGTTTGCAACTAAATGATTTTATACAGTTAAAATAAAGTGAAAAACGAAATATTGAAATAAAAAAAAAAAAAGCTCAATAACATTTGTTTGCCCATTTATTGAACAAAATCATTCTTGAATAAGAAATTAGTTTATTAACTAACCATGCAGAAATTTCACAAACACCAGTCAGTAAAAGTAACTTGTGTGCACTTACAAAAACACTGTTCCACAAACTTCTGCTCAAAGTCTGGGGGTAAACCAGGATTTTTGGAGACCTGATGTGCACTCACTTGACTCAGCAGCCAATTGTTAGAAAATAACTGTGGCCGTCAGAGCATGAGTCCTGAGTTGCCTTCTCAGGAAACTATTCTCAAAGAAACTATTCTCTGAGCTCAACCAAACAAACTGTGCGCAGAAGTTGAGTTTTAGTAGAGTTTCATTCCCTGTTAGTAATGATTGTGACTGACAGTGATTTTAGGTTGCTAAATCATTGTAATGTTGGTGGCTTGTATGCGTTTTGGTCACTGACAGTCCTGACGGTTTTGCTGGGCTGACTTTTTCAGCTCCTGATATATTATATATAATGCATATAAAATGTATTTTTGCTTCTGTCCATTTCAATAACATGCCATCTATCAGTTCATCTGTTTGTTTCTTTCTTTCAATTTGTCTATCCGTCTTTCAACCTGTCTATCCAATTCATGTATCTGTTCATGTCTACCAATTTGTCTATTGTCTGTCTCTCTATCCATTTACCCAACTCTATCTGGAGAGATAGATGGATAGACATATGAATGAATATAAAATTTGGATACAGACTGAAAGATGGATAAAAAGATGAAATGAAAGAGGGAGGGATGGATGGATGGAAAAACAGGGAGACAGATATTAATGGATATACAAATTTGATGGACAGTTTAAAAGATGGATCAATCTAAATGTCTCTTTGTATCCATCTTTCAAAGTATCTAATTTGTATACCCATTAATGCAGTATGTAAATCTACCTATTTCTTAGATAAATAGATTGTTCTATATATCTATCTAAGACAGACAGACAGATAGATATATAGATGGATGGATTGGCTGATTGACTTATTGATTGATTGATGGGCAGAGAGATATATATATGTCTATACATCTGTCAGATTAGTCTATCCTCCAACTCATCTCTATCCACCTTTTAATCTGTCTATTCAATGTGTGTATCTATTCATGTCTATCTACCTATCAGTCTGGACTATCCATCAGTTCATCTTTCTCTCCATCTTTCAATCTGTCCATCCATTGACATGAATAACGACTTCTATCTGTCTGCTACCCATATATCAATCTCTTTAAACATTTAAGGTCTGAAAACTTTAGTTTAGCAAGTTATAAAGTACAGAAATATAACCTTAACTTCCTGACATCCCGATTTAAATTGCAATTCTGCATCAAGTTTGATGCGGTAACACCGATTCAGCAACTCTATTGGAAATCAAAAGCCATTCTCACTTCAAATTCTGAATGGCTTCAGGTCACTTTGTCATTTGAAATCTCTCCGTCAGTGTGAACGTCCTTTAACACCGGTACCGGTTCGGGAAGAGACACTTACAACAGTCTATTAAGAATCCTCAATCGATCGATTCCAAAGCCACACCTTGAAGAGCAACACCAACCAGCGCGTTTACGGCTCTCATGCGGAATGATGTACTCACGATTAAAGTGTCTCAAAACCAAGACAGGCTATGCGGTGTCCGTAAGAGCCTCTCTATATGTAAATAACCGAAGCCGGCATCAGCGCACAGCAGCAAAAAAAAAAAAAAAACTCATCTTATTCAGCGCTGCACAGGCTGATCCAGTCATTATTTGAGCCAGAGAGCTTTTCTGCACAAGGCCTTTGTGAGAGGAAATTGCGTTAATGAACTCTGATAAGAACAATCAACTCCAGCGGCTCTTATTTTATTCTGCTCTCTCAAATAACCTATTAAATGTAGATTCTCCCAGGCTTCATCATTAACAACTCCCTCTCTCTCCCTCTTTCTCTCTCCTATGACAGGAGGACAACTGAACCTCACCTCAGTTAAACAGGTGCTTTAGTACCAGAGGAACCAGGTGAGCGGCAATCCGTCACCTCCTCTGCTGCTAACTTTAACCTTTCAATTTAGAAGCAAAATTAATACGGCCAGTTCTGCACAGCTTTGAACAGATGCCTCACAGGTGCAACCCAGAAAGGGAGACGGTCTCAGGCGCAGTTTTCACACACACATACACAGACACACCTGTAGGGCACGTTATTGGTCCACAGGTACGGCTCGTCTCTGCCCAGCTGTAGGCCTCCGCAGAGGTCGACTGACGTCAGCCCGGCCGTGACTCGAGTTACAGGCTGATTCAGGTCATTTTCTTTTAGCTAAGCTTAGATTTGGGTTAGGTGGGGGAGTTTACCCCTCATTATCGAGTCATGAGGCCTGCTTTAGCTGGGTTTTTTAAGGACATGCTGCCTTTTCCATAGATCTGAGGACAGATGGTGACTGGACCAAGGGGTTTTAAACTGCCACGGATCGCCGCACATGATGATCGCCTTTCGAAAAGCTCTCTAATTTTCTGAAATATTAGAGCAGATTATAATATTTTAGCATGTAAAGATTCACTTATACTGTGAATTTTGATTAGGTTAATAAGTAAATAAATAAATAAACACAATAACAAATATGATTTTAACATGAGTTATTTGTCGTTGCAAATACTGTAAACACTACATATTGTATATATTTTAGTTTTGGCCATAGTAGCCAGGTTATGTCGATGTGGTTAACAGCACATCAAGATGGCTGTTTTATGATGTCGGGCCGGATTTTTCCACAAGACTGATGCGGCGAGGCAGAGCTCTGATTGACTAGGGCATCGACTGGAGAAATGTGCTGCGCTCATCCCAGAGGAGGGGCTGTGGACGAGGGACCACTCGAGAAAAACACACACGCTCACACTTTAAGACACTCAGGTCAAAGAGAAGGAGATTAATGAAAGGTCAATGTGAGTGTGTGCAAGAGAGGCTGGGCTGAAATGTATACCGAAAAAAACATATAAAACACATAGAAAACATGTGTAAAGGTGTACTTCACCCAAATATAAAAAAGTATCCATTTACTCGCTCGTGCAATCGCCTTCAGACTTTAAAAGCAACACAAAAACATTATAAAAGCAACTCATATGTCTCAGTCCTCTGAAGTCATATGATTGCCTAGTGAATCATGTAAGTGGAAACTCGCTGAAACTATGAGCTTTTCCCGCTCCAATTTGGAGAAAAGTGTGCTGCAATGTCCAATTGGTGAACAAATCATTACTTTGACTCAGATCTTTCCAACCAATCGATTGAATGACTCATTCACAAACCACGCTGCTCTGAAAAGATGTGGTTCAATTTGACCCTGTCAGCAATTGTATAACTTCAGAAGGAAATTGAAATATGCCATATATGAACAGATTCCATGCTGCTTTTGAGTCAGATCTCTTCAATGAGTCATTTGAATGATTCATTCACAAATCCCACTGATGAAGTTCTGGTACAAGTTTGGTCTGTTCCTCAGACAAAACTTCAGAAGACATGAAATATAATTGATCATTTAGCAAATTAGCAACTTTTCACAACGATTTGGAAACAGATCTTGATTAGTTTTGGTCCATCCTTATACAAAGCTATATCGTCATGGAATATAGTCAACTTTTATAATTGTAAATGAATGGAAACGAACGACCAGCCTCAGCTTCAAAATCTCTCCTTTTAGAAACTAAAATACAGGCATTAGATAAAAAGTGAAAGTGACTGTTTTACCAAACTACATTTCTTGATCCGGGATCATTTTAGTTGTCTATGGAGGGACAGATGGTTCTCTGACATCTTAATGTGTGTTCTGAAGATGAACGAAGGTCTTATGGGTTCGGAACGAAATGAGGGTGAGTAATTAATGACAAAATTTTCAACTCTTGAAGTCTATTTTTGGATGAACTATCTCTTTAAAAAAATGACTGCATCATAGATTTCCACATATACCGGTAAACGTCTAAACCCCAGCTTAACTCAAGATCCTAAAAAGAGTGTTTCACAAAACGTCAAATGATTGTTTAAAAGCTCAGAGATGTATTATTGCGTTATATATTGTCATACACTCTCTCTGAAGCAAGGTCGACCGGCCCATTTGCTCAAACCAGTGCAGTGAATACAAAATACACAGCATTTGCTGACGGCTGAATTCTGACATAGAAAAAAAAAAAAACACTTGCTTTAAGACAGAAAAAAAAAAGACAAAAACATCAATTCAATGTCATCCTCGCCGCAACTCCAGCCCATCAATCAATACGCACTACCTACATAACCTCCCGTACGCGGCCTTGTAGTTTGACTCTCGGGAAAGAAATCTCTATGCTGTGACAAGGAAGATTTAGACAATGGAGAGTGAGGTTGTACACCAATCCGGGTTCTCTCGCCATTTAATCTGCCGTTCACACTAAACCAAATCCCCCTGGGAGAAACTGAACCTCAAGACGGCAAAAAAATTGACAGACTGGTTGCTTTATTGATTGCAGTCTCCAGAGGTTTAAGAAACGAATACTAATATACTAATTCACACTCAATCTGGGTTTTACACAAGCTAATCTGCCTGATTTCAAAGTGTTTGTTATTTGCAGAACGTATACAAAGTGTCAGATGAAGCTTGGGAATCACATGGTTTTGGAGAAATACCGTACATTCAAGAACTGGCTTGCTTCTAAATTTGAACGGAATTGGCCACTAAATGTGATGAATTCTAGACTGGAATGACAGGAAGACGCATTTATTGAAGGATAATTTAAAGAAAACAAAATTTAATAATGCATTCGGGGGAAATAAAGTGCTGTTTCACCCAGGAAAACCAAAGTTAATATGCTAAATATGATGCTACGATTCAAATATTTAAGGTCTTCATTGGAGATTATTGATAGTTAAAGAATTCAGCTGTGACACAAATTGAAAAAAAGGAACGTATAAGTAAATAAAAGTGTCACTTGTAAAGCTGAAAATTCAGCTTTGCCATCACATGAATAAATTTACATATTAAATATATAATAATGGATTAAAGTTATGTTAAAATAAAAAAAATGCTATTCTTCATCAAGAAAAAAGCATTAAAAAAAATCTAAAAACCCCTAAACTTTGGAACAGCAGTGCATATAATCTATCTGTAGAAATATTGTTTTGAATATTCTATTCAAAAATATACTTATTTTTCACCGAAGCTGAAAATATAAGAAATCTAAACCGTATTTTCAATCCACTTCTGAATGCTGCACAATCCTAGTACACATAATGTATGTTACATCTCTAGAGCTTTACATATTAATTAATTTATTGCTGCATCTTCCTACAAAGGAGATTCTCAATGGAAAAGGACAAAGAGACACATGATTTATATCTTAAGGAAGTGGCTTTATTTTAACCGTGATTAATCCCTGTTCATGCCCACAGAAGCTCACTTTGTAGAAGCCACCCAAGAGACTCATGGGATATTACCACTGTCACACTCGAACTGTAAAATAAACAAGCCCTGAGTTGCGCGCATTTCCAGAAATCCATCAGCATGCCCCATAAATACTACTGATATGAAACCCAGATTTCTTTTCGGGACTTGAAAAACAATGTCGTTCATCAATTACGAGACATGGAAGACAACATAACCGTTTTAATAAATCTCACAAATCTCATCCGATGGCAATTTTACAAATCATTTACGACGCGTATCTCAATCTTAATGCTGGACAATAAATGTATTGACATCTGCATTTTATGACCGAAAAAAATAAAAAACCTCAATAAATGGACGTTCTGTCTTTCCCGTGCTGGGCTGAGCGAGTAGAAAAGTTTGGAAGATGTACGTAGTGAGGAATGGAGCGTCTCCGCAGAAACATGAATCATGCTGCATCATTCACCAACAAACAAATGTCATCTCTCCACCCAACCCGGCAGCTTCATCATGCTAAAGCTCCTGACAGCAAAGGAACATAAAATGAGCAGCCCAATTCGTCTCCCCAAGGCAACATCACTCCATCATTCCTCTACTTCTTTTCCCCCCTTTCCATCGAGTGCCTGGAAGAGAGCGAAGATAAAAAAAAAAAAAAATCCTTCGTTCACCTCAGGGAATAGGGGCAGGTGCTTGAAGGTGCAAACGCGATGAAGGCTTTGTTTCTATTCGGTTGTTAACAACACAAACGTCGGTGCTGTTTACGGCAGCTTACTCTTCTTACTTCCTGTGTCATTATTTGGTTTGACATTCTAGATCCAGAATAATCTAAATATAGTCCTGCATGTCTTTGTTTTTTATTTAACTTTCAATTGTAACCTCATTTCTCCTATTCAAGAACAGATTCGTATAGAACAGCTGCTTCTGCATGACTTTACTTCTAAACTCTTCATATTATATGTTTTTTTGGCAATTTTCAAAAACATGAGTTTTTTTTATAATTATTCTATCATGTTTTATTGTGTTAGTTAGCTTTCTTTTTTTTTTTTTTTTTTTGCTAATGTTCGCTTCTTCATAAACAGAACACAGAAACATTTTCCAAAATATACAACAGTTCAAAATTAAAGTTATTTTATATTTTTTATGCTCACTAAAGCGGTTTAATCTACGTAATTAAAAATACATTAAAAAAGTAACATTGTGAAATATTATTGCAATCAAAAATAATGTTTGTTTAAATGTATAATGAAATGTAAAATTATTCCTCTTTTGGTAAACTTGAATTTTCATATTCATATTAGTCATGTAAATAGAAATATATACAGTATATATATATATTTTTTTTTTCTCCCTATATCTACAGAAACCATGATACTTTTTTTTTCAGAATTCTTTGAATATTAATAATAATATACATTTGAAAAAAGCAAAAGACAAAATATTGTGTCACTTTTGATCATAAAAGCATCCTTGTTATATAACATAATTTCTTTAAAACAAAGTTTTTGTTGTTTTTTAATTTATTTTTTAACAATGATTCACTGCAGAAACACTTACCCAGGTCTGGAATAAAATAATGGTTTATTAAGTCTAACAAAATATAATTTCAAACATCTATAAACCTCTTGTGTGCATAAGTTCTATGTATATAACATTTCCGCAAAGGGGTCTTGTGCTAACTCATGCCTCTAAGCTTCGGATCGGGCGTCAGGCCAACAGGAAGCTCTCCCAAAGGGTGACGGAGAGTGGGCGGCCATGCACTGGCTGCTTCGAAGGGACAAAATGGAGTTCGTCAGACAGATGGATATAATTCAGTCATTACACACACAGTATCCAATTCTTCCACACTCTTTTAGAACAACAAAATTACCATGGTGTACTTCACCTTGTGACCTCAAAACATCAGAGCGATCGCATTCTTGATCTTAAAAAGGAAAGGAAAGATGAAAGGAATGTCTAGGTTGTTTATTCTGAATAAATCAACTTTGAGAGGAGGTTTGGTTTAGAAGCAAAACAGATTTAAAAATGATCTATGCACTATGAGCTAGCGTCTTCAAAACAAGTAAGCACAGATTACAGTCAAACATTGCCCGACTTCTGCTTTAAAGGTCAACATAGTCAGCTTCTTCAGATCACACATTCGCAAAGCATAAGCTGTTGGCTGCAGCCTCATTTATCACTTCCGGTTCGAACTAATACACATCAACCGGGAATGTAAAACATTACCAAACCGATCTGAATTAAGATGGTCTCCCAGATTACTCTAGCCATCAAAAATTAAAAAGTAGCAGATTGACTTATCTGCCAATGTTTTATTGACTTGTTACACACGATAATGAAGTCAAAAAGAAAACCGCTGGTACCTATGATACAAGCCACAGATAATCGTTTTCCTCGAGTAGAGGACGACAGTTAATTATGACTGACAGCTATGACCTCAGAATAAGCAGCATGGCTAATCTAGACACGTTTGTTCAAGTCTATCTTCGCAGAGATACATTCTCCAGTGTAATCCAGTCTTTAATATAGTTGGCTTGGACTATATGGTTGACAGTAAAAAATGTTGTTCACCTCTAACGCAAGCTGATATTGATGAGGAAGGCAGAGAGAAGACAGAGGGAAGTCGAGAATCAGAAGCAGTGGTTCTGTTCTGCAGCTTTCTGACAGGGATTCCAGGACCACGGACAGCTACCAGAGCAAGGCCAAACTCTGGTAGCCTTGAATCATATCATGTGTTTAACTATGGCTTGTTCAATATTTTTTTATTTTTATTAGCAGCCTTAGTAACTATAGTAACATTAGAAATTTGTGGAATTTTGTTTATATGCAAGACCTGTGGGAAACACATACATATATAAAAACAGTTTTAAATGTCAAATTTATATAAAATGCCATGGCACAACTTAAGTAAACTTATTTTATATAAAGACAATACTAGTACATTTGCTTTTAATATGTTGTATAAAAAGATTTACACTTACAAATGTAATACTCATTACTGGAGAAAATTTGTAAAAAATAAATACATTATATATATATAATTATTTAAATATTTTCAAACAAAGTTTGTTTTACGTATATATAATGATACATTAAGGTGTCTGACCAATCAAACAAGCAAAGAAGCAACAGCCTGCATCTTTGCCTCCAGCACTAAAACCCTGATTCTAACCAAATCTAAACTGATAGCCATTAGAATAGCTGCTCATTTTGATTCGTACCTAATAAACTGTATAAGATATGACGAATCGAACCATGCCTAAAGCCGGATGTGTCATATCACATTGCGACCGAATGAATGAAAGAAAGATTCGACCGCAAAGATGGAACACTGTGCAGTTGTCACTGGCGCACACATTTATCAAACACGCACGAGCGCGCGCACGCACACACACACACGAGAGATAAAGACAGTAGAGAATAAAAAAGAGCTCACAGCCGACGAGAGAACGCTTCGGTGGCTATGTGTATGAATACTGAACGACTGTTCAAATTACACAAGTGGCTGTATTTTGACCTTTTTAATTACTACAGTTGTTTTTTTAAGTGCCCTTATACGTTAAGGACGCAATACCTACCACGCTTTTAATGGTAACCAGATGCACTAGGTGTCAAAAAGACGTCAAAGTGTCCAGTGATGCATATGCAAACCCACGAATGACTTACTTTCTTAATCTGTGAGGTTCAAATCGCAGACGTTCCCTTCGCTTCCAAAGTACCAAAATCCATCCGCAATTCTCCAGAAACGAAGCGCGATGCGAATGAAATGTTCTTCGGCGCGTTCTCTGGGCTATCCAAGCTATCCAAGAGCAGTTTTGCATTCACAAGCTTCTATGAGAAGAAATTCGCTCCTGTATATCCATTCGGTCTTCCTGTCAGTGCCATCATATGGACGAGTGCCTCTAGAACAGATATCTCGATGCTTTCTTGCCCCGCATCATCAAAATCCGGTGTACCAAGTCTTTTTCCTGCTGATAAATCAATTAATTCGTCGTCTCCCCGGTTTTGCGTGTCATTCTTGGCGTTCAACAACACAGATTTGGGGTTTCACATTCAGCCAATACGCATCTAGATGGGTTTTATCCCTGAGATGTACCTTTCCCTGCATCATCTTCTTCATCCCAATCTTCAACAGACCATAAACGCAGACCGACGGTGTTCTTATTCCACAGTCGTGGTTTAAAACGGAACTTTTCTTCCTCCTTACGCACCCGATCTGATTAGATTTCTACTCACAGCCCAGTGCGGATTTCAAGATGCTTATTTCCTTGAAATGTGATTATGTCCTACGGAATGCCTTGAGAGAGGAGCCTCGTGCGTTGGCAAATGCAAATATTCGTATATCACATCCTATCCAAGACCACCAGGATCATTTGGAAAGGGGGGAAAAAGGACAAAATCCTCCAAGTTTCTTTTTTGTTTTCGAAGAAAGTGGTCGAAAATGTGCCAAAATGAGTCAAATCCCTTGTTTAGTTAAATGACAGATACTAATCACAGTCGTAGTTCCTTTTCATACGCGTATAAACTTGTCATAGGCGAGGTATTCATAAAATGCTACATCCCACCACATACTCAATACAGTTCAACTCAACTCGGGCAAAAAAGCAATCCAGTGACGCGACGAAAATCCACGCGAATGATGCTGCGCTCCGCGCCAAGCAGTAGAATTACGCAGCGCGCGAGTGCCGAACGGAGAACAGCTACAAGTGAGTCACCCCGCGAGCAGGAACATCTAAGGAGGTGAGACCTGTCGAATACGTCGAGATCTCGTCGGTGAATGAAGTTCTAGTGTGAAGTATCTAGTGTGGTACCAAATGACGCGCGGCTCTCCGTGGGTATCGGCTCAGCGCGCTCCGCTGGTGACACCAAGAATCTTCTAACACGTATTGATGAAGCCCTCAGCACAAAGTCTCACTCTTCTGACTGTCCTCACTGGCGTCGTCTTGGATGCGTAAAAGTCAATGGTCCAATAATCTTTTTCCATCTTACCAATGATTGGTCGAGTGCAATAACCCTGAACGCTATAGATTATATGACGCGCCTTTAGACAGGTCTGTAGCGCCTGTTTGACGCACACATGTGCGTGTGTGATTGTGTATAGCCTGTGTACTAAGTGTGAGGGTTTGATGCTGCTTCTTCCTGTCTAGTGCAGAAGGGACACGACTGCCATCTACCGGCGCTCCGTCTCCTGTCTAGACGCTAAACTCAGCCTTACGACCACCTGAGCCTTTCACAAAAAACAAAAAAACCTTGAAGCAAGCATATATTTTCAAACCACAGATCATAAGCACGTTCTAGTGACCTGCATACGCCTCCGGATGCCTATGAAGTCTATAATATATGCTATACGTTCAGGGGGACTGTAGTAAAATGCACAGACCTGATTGCATACATTTCTACAGTAAAGAGGCGGTTTAGAGATGGGTAAAAGTGCAAGAAAATGCACTCTAAAGAAAAAAAGACAAATACAAATTTATGAAATTAAATAAAAGAAATGAATGGCCTCATGTCTGAAGTAAAATCAAAGTGTATCCAAAGTGACAACATGCACTATTCGACCACTTAAATTGTATCAAGCCCTATAACTATTCATAACTAAATAATTTAATCAAAATAATGCAAAGAAATATATAGATTTTATTTTTAATTATTATTGTAAATGAATGGCAAACATATTTCCAGGGAAAAAAAAAAACAGGGACTCACTCTAGTGCTCTTTTGCTAGTTGGCATCATTCTAAAAAGCATTCTATTGGACCAGAATTTGGATACACCCACTGAGTGCAAGATTGCCCCCTAAACCATTCAAGATTTAGATGAGTTTGTTTCTTCATCATCACTTGCTCATCAAAGGATCCTCTGCAGTGAATGGGTGTTGACAGAATGAGAGTCCAGACAGCTGCTAATTACATCACAATAATCCATATTAATCCACACGACTCCAGTCCACAGATCCAGGGAATGAATCTCCTGTAGCGAATCCATGCATTTTTGTAAGTAAAAAATATTAATATATATATACATATAACTTTCAAACGCACTGAACATTTTAAATCACTTCTGCCATCTGTTATATGCAGAAGCAGTTCCAGCGGATGGACGTTGGCATTGCATGATTAGTGACGAATGCAGAGAAAGAACAAAACAAGAATTAGAACTGTAAAGATTTGTAAATTTGTAAAATGTTGGAGGATTGCGATATAAGTTAAGAGGAGACTGATTTTTCTTTGCTAAAGTAAATAAAATGTAATTCTCCTGTAAACTATTATGCGACTAGAATATGCCATGGTGTGTGACACATACATCCGAAGTAATCCACCGGGCCGGCTTCCGAGTAAGTGAAAGAAAAGTGGTTGTTACATTTGAAATATGAATCATTTTCTTGCAAAAATGCATGGATTTGCTACAGTAGGCCTTTATTTGTGCCCCAGAGCCATATAAGGCACCTTATATTATGGATGCTCACACTTTATTTGACAACTTGTGAACTGTTGAACAGAAACACCCTTCTCACTACAATGATAACACTTGGAAGTGCCAGGGCAATATTTAATATAACTGATTGAATTTGTCTGAAAGAAGAAGGGTGAGGGAAAACCACATTTTAATTTTAACTAACCCTTTCATGTGGCCAAAATATGCATCCATAGTGCATCCATAAAAACACTTTCTCTAATGGAAAAAAACCTCCATCCTCTGTTGTCTTCTTACATCAAAATCCACCACCATATTTGTTTAGAAAAGTTTTTTACTCTTGATTTATTTGTGCATATTACTAAACAATTTTTTCACTGGATAGAGGAATACAATGGATGAAGAACTCTTTTTAGCCAGAATTAACAGTTTGAAATCAAAGGGTTACTCCACCCCCAAATGAAAATGTTAATTATTTACCTCCACGTAATTCCATGCCTCATTAGCTGACAAGTAATGAACACTGTCAAGGTTCAGAAAAACATGAAAGACTGTCCATCTGCAATACACAATACTGTCTAAAATGATGCTACAGTGACAACAGGAGGAGGGAAAAAAAAACATTGTTGAGACGACCCTATTGTAACCCTATTGTTGAATAAAGTCACTTTATTTCCTTTCCATACAAAAAGTATTTTCATAGCTTCATAACGTTACAGTTGAACCACAGGTTGCAGATGGTTCTATTCTGATGAGGTATTTCAAACTTTTCTGGACATTGACAGTGTTCATTACTTTGCAGTCAATGAGACAGTCACAAGCCTCCTTTTTAACATCCGAATATCTTAAATTGTGTTCTGAAGATGAACACTGCTTTTACGGGTTTGGAACGACATGAAGGTAAGTGATTAATGGCAAAACTTTCATTTTAAGGGTGAAGTAATCCTTTAATGATGGATTTCTTATGAAAACGCAGCTTTTTACAAGACAGCAGCTGGAGTTGTGTAGGTTGTTGTGATGTCTTTATCATCTGTTTGGACTCCACTCCTGACACCACCCATTCATTGAAGAGGATCCATTGGTGTGCAAGTGATTGAATGCTATATTTTTCCAAATCTGTTCTGATGAAAAACAAACAAACAAACAAACAAACAAACAAAAAAACTCATCCACATCTTGGACGACCCAAGTTGCAGTAAAAAGGTCGGGTCAACAATTTCTTTCAGCCTTATTTTCAAACAGTGTTCTTCTCTCTGACTGAGTAAATCCTGATTTGCATGTCAAAAAAGACTGACTTCCAAACTTTCTCATTCCTTTAGCGGACTATGCTTGTCAGCATCTCCTCACATCCTCGCGCTTCACGGACGTCTCGTCGTTTATCTGTCCGCACGCCCGTCCACCTGCCCATCAAGCGCAGCCAAATCAGCTAAATATGGGCGAAGATCAGCTCCTCCTTTCCTGCTGTCTGATTGAGTCATCCTAATTGTTTGACATTAAAGGGCAGGTGTGCTTCTGTGACTGACAGTCCAGTCTTCAGCGCAGTCTATCCACGCACAACCTCCGAACATGCAAACACACATGCCCCTTAAACACAAGGCCTACTTAGCAACAGATTTCTCAAATGCATCTCTGCAACATAAATACATTATCTGACAGCTCCGGGTTGACTTATATGCCCAGAGCATCGTGATGGCGAAGTAGCCTTGTTATGACAGCCTCATCTAATGGTCCAGATTTAAAGCTTTCATTTTACAGCCCTCCGATGATTCTCCTGCGACCACTACGTTTCACTTAGGATGTTATTTGCTCTGTGGGAACCATCTGAATGACCATAACATCTATCTTAATGCAACCATTCATTTCTCTACAGGGACACCAGAGGAAGAGGTGATTGACGGAACATTTCTATAGCGAAGTGCTTTCAATTTACTCCCGAGCAGGTTGAGCTCAAAAAAGAAGACGCTGAACTAAATTAAAGCCCAGCGTTACTTCACACTGGCTGTTATGTGGAAGTAGACAGACTGTCAATGCTCGTCCTTTATATATTATGCTGCATCACATAAAACAAAGGTATGAACTTTTACTGAATGAAAAAAAAGTGGTTCTGGTTGTGTTTTTAAGGTTATTGCTTTTAATTTCTCTATATGAACTTTTTAGAATTTTTTTTTTTTTTTTTTTTTTTCAGAATCAAAGTATATATATATTTAATAAAATATGAAATATATATATATATATATACATACACACACACATTTAATAA
>JAUMHG010000079.1:4499286-4519035 GCA_032359395.1 Enteromius anoplus
AATGTGTGGTATTAAAAGGTAAATGTCAGGTTGTTTTGGAAAGGTGTTTTATGTAATTGTTGTAATAAAGTTTTTTTCAAAATTCAATTCTCTCTCTATACATATATATAAAATCAAGTATTTTGTGTGTCTGTGTGTGTTAAATAGTGTTGTGAAATGATTAATCGTTATTAATTGCAATAAACATTTTTGTTTACATAATAGTGTGTGTTCTGTATATATTTTTTATGTATAGTTATATGTACACTATATGTGTGTATTTATATTTTGATAATATCTGCATCTATTCACATTTTTATACTTATATTCAATTACATATATACATTTATTTAATATATAAACATGACATTTTTCTGAAATATGTACATGTGTGTACATAATAAATGTTTTATTTTGGATGTGTGAATCATTCGACAGCAAATATATTTAAATTCTATCTATCTATCTATCTATCTATAATAAAGTGTGTGTGTGTGTGTGTGTACTGTACATGTGTGTATGTTTATGTGGTTTATGGGGACACATATTTGCATAATGACATTGGTATTGCATAGGTATTACAATATGAATGAGATTTATGAGGACATTTTTAGTGATCCCATAATTTAAAAGGCTTATTAAACATAAAAAATGGTGTGTTTTTTTTGGAAAATCTAAAAATGCACAGTTTCCTGTAAGGGGTTTAGGTGCAGGGTCAGTGTAGGGCAATACCACATACAGTCTGTACAGTATAAACACCATTACACCTATGGAGAGTTACCATAAATCCCAAAAACCAAGATCTTTGTGTGGGTGGGAGTGTATACTGTACATATGTGTGTGTTCAGGCATTTGTGGTTTACAAGGACACAAATGTGTATGATGACATGGGTACTACAACGTAAACATGGTTTATGAGGACACTTCCTGTGTACCTGTAAAAAACAAAACAAAAAAAAACATACTAAACAGTGCACTAAAATTTTATAATATAAAATTTGAATTAAAAGGTAATGTAAACTATAATATAATTGTTTTTATATCTTGTTAAATACATATCTTTCTCGACATGGTATCCTTCACAAACCATAGTTTGAGAACCACTACTGTATATCTGTATATAACACACGGAATCCATTCTGCAGAAAAAAAAAATAAAATATTGAAAATACATAAAAATATATTTGTTCCTGTTCATTAGTACCAGCAAGGATATTTTTTATCATAGTATTCAAGATTCACAGCCTTCACAGCTGTGAAAAAACACATTACTGATCACAGTTACTAATCTCTCCAAAAAGCCTGACTCACAAAAGCATGTGTCACAAATAATAATTCACCAATTTCCCTAATTAAGACGAGGCTTCTCACACCTCTCACCCCTTCTGTGTGATTTTGCGTTTGGCACAGTCAATAGGCTTCCTGGAAACGGGGGAGAAAAACGGAACGATAAGAACACCTCAGCGGCATCCATGATATTTGCACCAATTCAGCAAATTTCACAGACTTGCTAATTAGAAGCATCGATGTGTTTGCCGTCCTGTTTAATCTCCACTTTGATCCAGTCTAATCTCTCATCGTACTCATTATCCAAGGGCTCTTCTGGCCCGGAGGGTCTGCGATCGAAAAGCACACTTTTGATTTTCAGCACGGATTGGCAGCGGACTTCATTTCTCTATTACGGCCCTTCATCATGGTACATTTGAATAATTAGCAGGCTCCGCCTCTTATGGGTTTTTCTGTTCTAGACTGGGGCCACTAGGGGTGAAGAGACTGACAAGGACATTACTAAGAGCTTTCAGTCCGAAATGTAAATTATGTCATTATTGAAATATAGCCCACAAGCCATATAGAGCCCTTTTTTTTTGGAGCACAAGTTATTTTAAGGACTGTTCAGTGAAAGGTTCTTTGGGGAACTAACATGGCTCTTCTATTTCATTGCTACAGAATAAGACCCTTTTGGAACATTAATTTGTATGATGTGAATAATATTTTATTAATCTAAAGATACTTTTTCCACTATAAAGGGATTGGTGGTGGAATGGTTCCATTTATATTAAATTATATTTAAAATATTTAATATAACATAATATAATATTATTAGCATTTTCTTTGCAATTATTTCCCATTTTGCTAGGCTACACTTGTGGAGGATCATGTTTATTCATCATTCAGAACTTAGAAACATCTGCAAACAGTGAAAAATAAATAAATAAATACCAAGGGCAAGTAACACTGTCACTTTATTTAGCTGGAGTCCCTCGTTGTGTCCACCAGAGGGCACTTTAGTCAGAAATGTGTCCGGCTCACAAACTCCATCATGCCTCATTCCTGGACTGATCACACTCGCTGTGTCCGAAATCGCTTACTTCCCTACTATATAGTACGGGAAAAACAGTATGCGAGGCGAGTAGTATGTCGGAATTCATAGTATCCGAAATTCAGTAGGCGATAAATACCCGGATGACCTACTGCTTCCGGCCGAATTCTATCGTAGGCATACCATGTACACTTTCCTATCCCATGAGGCTCTGAGAGAGGAGGCGTCATATAAAAAAAAATGGTGGAAAGTTTAGACGCGGCTCATTTTAAGTGTAAGCACCTCAGAAAGAAAACGTTGTTTATTGTGATTAAATTACACTTGTTTAACACAATCTAAGTAAACAGATGACTTATTGAAAGTTTAAATTGTCGCACCGTTGTGACGACGCATGACACGTGACAACATCAATATGGCGGATGTAGTACGTCCGAGTTCCATTCATACCACCCCGATTCATACTATATAGAACGTACTGTTTTAACGGTTGGGTAGTATGTTCGGTTTTAAATGTAGTGCCTACTTAAGAAGCATGCGATTTCGGATGCAGCCACTCACACCTGCACCTTATTCACACACACACTCCTACACCTCATCACCACACCCACATACTGATTACACATGCACATATAAGCCACAACCAGACACCCACTCACCGCAAAGTCTTTTTATCCCAGTGTTCCTGCCTGATTACTTCGACCTTGATTCTGCCCTGTCTCTATTGTTCTGTTTGCCGATATTTGACCCTGCCTGTTGACCTGGAATATAAATTCCTAGCCTCAGCCAGTGCCACTTCACAAGATGTCCACCAACCTGGAACTACTACAGGAGATGTAGTACCACACCAGAACCTTTAACCTTCACTGAAGCCCAACCTCAGTCTTAAGCCATCACGGATGTCTCCCCTGTGTTCCCGAGCATTGTGGATGTGGTATATGAGGACACCAGGGCTCTCAAAGAGCTCTGGTGGAGATTGGTATGCAGGTTGATGGACCCACCGGAAATTCCCACTGGCTCTCGTCTATCATGGCCTCCCAATAATCCCCATCCATCGATTGGCTGTATCTCTCTCTCCTCTCCACCTGTAGCTGGTGTCCAGAACCTTTAACCTACACTGAAGCCCAACCTCAGTCTTCACCCATCACGGATGTCTACCCTGTGTTCCTGAGCATTGTGGATGTGGTATATGAGGACAGCAGGGCTCTCAAAGAGCTCTGGTGGAGATTGGTATGCAGGTTGATGGACCCACCGGAAATTCCCACTGGCTCTCGTCTATCATGGCCTCCCCAAAATCCCCATCCATTGATTGGCTGCATCTCTCTCTCCTCTCCACCTGTAGCTGGTGTCTGGTGAGCGTACTGGCGCCGTTGTCCTGTGGCTGCCGTCATATCATCCAAGTGGATGCTGCACACTGGTGGTGGTTGAGGAGAGATATGTGACTTTTTCCCTGGTCCCCTGTACATTCCCCAGTTCTGTCTCTGCTGCAACCCCTTTCTGGACAATAAAGTACTCTCAGTTTTGAGTGTCTGGAAGCAGCTCCTTGGGGAGGGGCTATGCCATGATATTTAGCTGGAGTCCCTCGGTGTGTCCACCAGAGGGCACTCCAGTCAGAACTGTGTCCGGCTCACGAACTCCATCACCCATCATGCTTCATTCCTGGACTGATCCCACTCACACCTGCACCTCATCACCACACCCACATACTGATTACACATGCACAAATAAGCCACAACCAGACACCCACTCACTGCAAGGTCTTATTTTCCCAGTGTTACATTTCTGAGCGTTCCTACCCATGTTTGCTTTTCTCGATTGTGATCTTGGACTGTTTATTTGTATTTTGAGTGTCTGCTGCCTACCCCAATTCCTGCCTGATTACTTCAACCTTGAGTCCGCCCTGTCTCTATTGTTCTGTTATTTGACTCTGACTGTCGATCAGGAATAAAAGTTACAGCAGATGGATCTGCACGCCTCCGCTTCTTTCTTTACAAGCACACTGAATTAAACAACTTAAATTAAACAAATTAAAGTACAAAACATAGGGCCACAAATGTGAAAAATTTTCTTGTAAATTTTGGAAGCATTTCAGAAATTTGGAGAATTTTCCAGCATTTTTTTGTTTTGGAAACTTTTACAAAAGTTGGATTAATTTTTATTTTCAGCTTCCTAAAATTAATACAAAAGTTCCAGTGCATTTGCAACCATAATAAATGTATTATTAATTTATTTTTTTAAATAAAATTTTGAAAAATATTCCCCAGTCAGTTTTGTTTACAATTTTAGAAAATGTTTTTTAAAAAAGTTCAATACCTAAAATCCTAAAATTAACTCAAAAATGAAGAATTTTATGGCTTAAATAAGTGCAAGTGATTTTTAATAAAATGATTAAGTTTCACCTTTCTGCTTTTAAAACTGCCATTAATTCACAGTTTCACTGTAAATGCCTCACCGTTTTATTATTCCTATTGTTATGTATTCACACACACACACACACACAAAATGAACAAATTTGTAAAGACGTGAAAAACAGTGGATCACAGAGGAAGTTCCAATAATTTTTATGGTAATAATTATAATAACTTAAGTAGTTTTAAACTTTAAATATCCCTTTAAACACCTATGGTTTACAGTATTTCATCCCAAACTATCCCATTAAAACAGCACATCTATGTACAGATGTGGCGAGGGAAGACTGCTTCAGTATTAAAGGTTCTCTCCTGCTGGGCGATGACATTCTAAGTTGCATCTTAATTAGTGTTATGAACCTGCACAGTAGTACACACAGTAGATAAATGAAAAGCCAACACAACATGCCTCTTTGAATCGTGTCACTGCTAAAGATCTTGAGGATGGAAGAGGGTTTTTTTCTAATTTATTTTGGAGTAGGGGAGTAAAGCCAGTTGTTTTCTGCCGAGGAAAAACACATAATGCACTAAAAGAGCTTCCAGGCATATTTTAAACTACCTGATGGTTGCATAGCTCTGTTTACTACTGCCTAATTATGGAATAAATAACTGCAAATACAGGCAGACTGTGCATTTCAAAGGCTGGTAAATGGAAACATGGAAATAAAGAAAAAAAGGTTTTCCACTCTTTCAGATTTAGAAGTGTCTTTTGAAAAGGCTGAAGATTATTATAAATGAAACATTCAGTTTTAATGACGGAAATTTCAAAGACTTTAGATTGGACCAAAAATAAGCTAGACAGACAGATATAATACCGTTCAAAAGTTTAGGGTTAAGTTTTTTTCTTAAAATACAGTGAATACAGTAATATTTTAAAATATTTTTACATTTAATTTAAGATGAATAAAAATAAATAATACATTTTTTTAGCAACCCAAGAATTATATCCATATGTAATCTGGAATGTGAATTTTAGAAAACAATATTCCAAAATAAAAAAAAATAACCCTGCAGTATGGACTGCATAAATAGATTATACTTACAATATACTTACCAAAAAATATAAATACAATATTTCTTTCTGACCTTTGTAATAGCTTAATTCAGTTAACAGTGAAAACAGTTATCTCTCCCATAGAGTGCTGTTTGTTGCGTGGTGGCATTATGACGTTCAAAAATGAATCTGCCAGCACGGTTCGTAATTGAAGTCATATTTTCAGCGCATTAGCTCGGAGGTGACAAATAAATCGAGTGCCAAATTTGATATGACCTCTGAATTAAACCTCAACAATTATGTGTTAATGGAGAAAAACAGCATTTAAAAATCATGCATATTTTAAGAATCGAGCAGATACTTGTGCATTTCAATTATGCCTGCGAACAAGTATTCACTCAAACTTTTAAAGCATCCAAACTGAGCTGGACTTGGCTATTAATCTGTGTTTTAATCTGGGAGCTGATTTTGACATAGTATTGATACATTGGGTAAACTGCATCTGATCCAGCCAGCAATTTGTTATCTCCACATGCAAGATGCATCTCGAGGGAGGAAGTCGGCTGAGGTCGAAAACGTATCATTTTTTAATGTTTAAGGCATTAAAGGAAACAGCAGTATGTGGGAGGTGAAAGAACATGATGAAAGCATCAAAGGTCATGATAAATGATTGAACATTTATTATGGTTCTTCCATTAGGTTTTATTTGGAAAGACACCTACAAATCACAGTGCACGACCCCTGACCACCTCCATGATCTCAAATACCATCAAATCTAATTTTGCTGTGTTTCGGTTGCCAAGGTTGTGTGTTTTTACAGGTGTAATCGCATTTTAGCCTCTTTTTTTGTCATTTATAGTCACTGTAGTCAATTTAATCTGCATTACTTGGTCATTTAAGGCAGTGTAAAAATATGAAATATTAAGTCATATCTAGGAATCAAAACTGTGGACGTGAAGAACGGATGGTGGAGATTTTCATAAAACTGACGAGATGAACAATAATTGCAGTGTTGGATGATTCATTTTTCAGTTGGTGATATCTAAGGGTTATTTTTCCTGGTAAAACACTTTAGTGAAAGAAGGGAAAAAAAGCTTCTATCTAATGCTCCTGTTGTCTGGGGTTAGTCATAATAGCTATTCATTTGCGGACAGTAATTATACCTTGCAGATTTTTATTTTTCTAAAAGCATGTGTTTTACTGATCAATAATGTGAGTTTTAGTCTATTTGGAAAACAAGGGTACATTTTTGTGTGAATGTGTGTAATTCCATTGACTTAATGGATATAATAAATAATAAACATATAGTACATAAATAAAAAAAGCAATGATGTAATTGATTAGTTACTGTATCATTATATTAGTATTATTAATAAATGAATAAAAATAACAACAACAACAACAATAATAATTAATGTTTTTATGCAAATATTATATCATCATAAACCATTCAAACACAAACATAACTAAAGTATAAATTATGTGGCATATTGTATAATCATTTGTACGCGATTGTGTGTGTGTGTGCAGTAAATATTGCCTTTAATATATAGTACATTTATAACCTAATAGTACTAATAAATAATAGGACTGGTATAATTATAGTATAAATTTACATTTATATGCAATTAGATATTGCCCTAAATATACAATTATTAGCAGTATTATTTATAATATAACATTGGTAGTAAGAGTATTAGTTTTTGTGATTTAATGTATTAACACATATACGCACACACACATACACACATACCCTATATAAGTATTATTTATAATTTATTATAAATATACAGATATTGTCAGTACCAATATTAATATGTTATTCCATTGTTAGAATTTTATAACAACAACAACAACACCACACACATACACTATATTACATGATTTGTTGGTCACATTTAAAGAAAAGGAAACAAAAACACCATAAATATGTCTGTGCATAAATATGTAACATATGACTATGCAATTTCTCAATTCAACAGCTACCAAAATCTATAGCAGCAAAATACCTTAATCTTCAATACTTCAATACCATGTTCAAATTAGCATTCAAATCTGATAACAGTATCACTTATGCTTCTTCTTCAGCTCAAACCACAAAAACACACCGTCTCTCTAAACTGTAACCAACCTCTATAGTAAAAACCGATTAAAATACCTCAATAACACAGTGAAAACAAGTCATTCACAGCGAGAACACAGCGTTTTAGCAATTAACTCCCAGCCAAAAGTAATAACTTCCATGTGTATAAAGGCCTCAAGGTAATAGACAAAGCAATCCATCTATTGAGCAAACCCAAGCCACAGCCCCTGTCCCCATAATGAGCGAATAATACTGCCGTCAATTTGACAACACCGGAAAGCAAATTGAAGGCGGCAAAAGAGGGCGTTTTGGCATACGGGACAAATGGCCAGGCGGGTGACTAGATGAATTGCTTGTTAAATAAGAAATTTGAAATAAGAAATAAAAAATCCACATTTGTGATAGCTCTCTGTATGCCGTCGTTTCTTTAGCCAAGGTTTCTCGCTTCAAAAAAGAATTGTTTTACTCGTCGCTTTCCTGAGCCATCAAGGACTCTCCTCTCTCCGCGTCCTTTTGCAATTAAATTGTGAGTGGGAGTGTTATCGATCCAGTCCCATGACAGAGCCATAAAATGTTGAGTATGACTGAACTTGAGCACGAACAGAACAACACGACAGCCGCTTGAAGGTTTTGTCACATGATAGCAAGCGAAAACATATATTGCCACCCGCAATGAAACGCAACTCTTTAAAACCGAAGAAACGGGCCAAAACTTAATGTTAACATCGTCCGCTGTGGCAGAACGTACGCAAACACATCCTGTTTGAAAAGTACAGTACAGCAACAATTACACGAGGGAGAAGCATTCATGTGCAAGGGTTGGAGACGCAGAAATAGCTGGAAGGCATATTCTCTGTTTGAGTCAGCGTAAGAGGTTCCTTCTATGCACTATGAGAATATAAATAACAGCGGAGAGGAAATACACAAAGAAACCTGCTGGCAAAAAGGCCCTTGATCTCTGCCAGTGCATGGTATAAACACAAAAATGATGCTTTCGATGCTTTTGTTCAAACGGAACAGGAGATGTGGTCAGACTGACTGAGAGAGAAAAAAAATACTGTGGAAATGCATTTTGTGGAAGAACGGAGTGAAAAATCGAGCAGGTGGGGAAGAGAGTGGGTGAAACGACCCTGTTGGCCAGCAAGCCGTTTTAGCTGCATTTTTGGTCCGGTGTGATTTAAAGCAACGGTTGCGCCAGCTGCCGCCGATGGTCTCTCAAAAACACCCGCGAGTCGCTCATGCCAGGGTTGAGTGGAGACAAATGAGCAAACGATGATGCAGTTAACCTTGATTTGGGTGTAAACACACCAGATTTGGAATATGGAACATTCCCAGGAACTCTTGCCTTCTGTGGGGAGATTTTGTCCACAGAAGAACAGTGCTGAGAGGCTGAGTGTAAATTTTGCAAGTACTTTCACAAGGGATTTCGTATTCTTGGATGTAAAAAAAAAAAGTTAAGTTAACTTAAAGGGTTAGTTCTGCAAAAACATAGAATGCTGTCATTAATTACTCACCCTCGTGTCGTTCCAAACTCATAAGTTCATCTTCGGAACAAAAATTAAGATATTTTTAATGATATCAGAGATCCATCTTACCCTCCACAGACAGCAATAAAGCTGAAATGATCCCAGATCCAGAAATGTAGCAAAAACATCCAACATGTCCTCCAACTAATACGCCTGTATGGGTCATTTCTTCATTAGCTGTGAAATACGACACTATACTACAATTCCGCCCCCATCAGCAACAGAACATTTGAATGTTAATGTTTTGTACTATTTTTATCGGCTGTGTGATTCAGGGTTGGTGTAGTTCAGTTTGTATAGAGATGATAAGATGAGATGTGATCATGCGATCATGGATTTGAAACCAGAGAACACGTTTTCAGAAAACCCTATAAATCGCGATTTTGCACAATATTTGTAACGGGTAGGTTTAGGAGTGGGTTTGTGTGGTCCTTCGTACAAATGAAACCTGGTAAAATGTTTTAATCACCGTGAGATCAGTGTAACGACAGACGCAATATGACACTGTCAATATTTTTACGCCCACTAGAGGGCGCCTACCTTTAAAACGTTAATGTAGGTCGTAATAAGGTACTTGCAGAAATTACGTATAGAGTCGTTTTTGTTGGAGGAGAGGCTGAAAACATCGGTAAAACAGTCCATGTGACTTAAGTAGATCAACTTCACTTTTGCAAGACTTTTGCACAAGTAAGACAAAAATAAAATAATTTACTCTTCTCCTGTGACTTATGTCTTCTGCCATTTTAGAGAGTATCTCAACACACTGCATATGCAAACATTGGCATATTTGACAAAATCATCCTTGTCGGTGAAAGCATGCACATTTGCGTAATCTGCAGCTATTTGCACCTAGAAGGAAGCGTACACTTACACAGTAGTATTCTCTAAAATGGCGAAAGACTGATAAGATTGATTGAGTATATGATGTTATTTTGGTTTTCTTTCTTGATCTGGGATCATAAAATTGTGAGCTTTTAACAAAATTGTGAGCTTTTAATGCTCCAAAAGCGGCACCTAGTGGCAAAGAATGAATTTGTATTTTTTTGGTGAATTAACCCTTTAAGATAAAGTGAAAACTTCAAATATTTTTTAAATACAGTTTAGCTAAAACCATGTTCAATTCTTATGTGGGAACAATCTCAGATTTAAGAAAACCCACATTGAAATGAAATCAGGTAAAACTTAAATCGGTGTTTAAAATGAAAGTACACAAACAAAATTAGTGTAGAAACAATTTTCACTCAGAAATTGCTAATAACGTTCACAAATAATAATAAAAAAAAAGGCAAATAAAGTTAAACATGACATTTTTTTAAAATGTTAATCTTAAATAGCAACTTGCAGTGTGTGTTTTACAATAATAAATATTTCAATAGGTCAAATATGCCAAAAATTCTGGCAGATGCTATAACTAAACCATTACTCAGGTAAAAGACTCCTTCTTCATTTATGGTCTAAAAAAATATAACTGAAAAAAAAATTATATATATATATATTAAATATAAAAAAAATAAAAAAATGAAAAAATGTTTTATATATTTATATTATATATATAAAAAATGCAAGCATTATAAACTTTAGTTCTTTAAATCTAGCTGCAGAGTCTTACAGAATAGCAAGCCTAATTATATACTATAGTTGGGACGAGTTGAATTGCTGCATTTGTAACTATAATGTTCCAGTCAATCATATGTATGCCACTGCCAAAAAAGTAAACAAAATAACAATATGGCAGAGTTGAGGTTGTAGACAGTAGTTACTTCCAAGCAACTGTCATTACGTTAAATGAGAATGCTAAGAATATAGTTATATCAAATTTCCTTTATTCAAACGTTTATTCACACCCCAACAAAAGAACACCATTTTAAGATGTTTTTGCGAGACCGATTTGAAAATCAGTTCGAAAAGTTTATCACTTTTAAGTCATGTACAAAGCCTACTAAATTAGCTGAAATGTCCCCAAAAGCTATAACATTCTTCTGGACACATCTAGTGATTTATGTGCTTTTAATGTACTGATGCAGAAAAGGTGCTCGCTGGCATTTTTAGATTGGCAGGAAAGATTAATCTGCGAGGCGAGTGTGAGTGCTCCGCAGGATGTGCGCGCATTAGCATCACTTAATTGAGATTTGCCATCGAACTCCGGTAAAGGAGTCATGAATCTGGGTGATTTTGGTAGAGACATTGTTCAACTAATTGATCTAAGTCTTTATTCTGGTCTTAAACTGCGCTGTAGAAGATCAAGCTGCATAATAAGGCTGGTACAACCTTGGTGCTTTTGTGTCGCAGCATAATGTGGCTCATCACGAGTGTTGCTTTCTTGGGAGTGTTTCTATCAGAGTGAAATAGAATGAGACTTGGAGGCGTTCGATCTCAGCAGAATGAGATCAAGGGGTGGAGACAGGAAGGTGTCTGTGTGTGCAATGAAGTAGCTCTCCGGAATGCGAAGGTTTGCTGTTGTGTTCCAAAAAGATGTCAGTGTGACATGCGCCTGCACACATTGCTGAATACAGAGCTACAGAAGTTTTCGATTCAACATACTCTTGTTTTGTTACATTGTTGCTCTGGTGTCCAGCGTGCTCCGGAGAAAATGAGAAACCTAAATAATGGGTCATGTGAAATAGGTGACTTTTATGGTTTGGAAATTATTTTCATTATAGAATTGATGTGAAAAACACATGTGTTTACATACTTCTTCAACTCCATGTAAACTTCAGCGAGCAGTTGGCAGCAGTTCCCAAAGTAGAAACCTAATTTACGTGCTTAATCCTCGTCTACAGTACCTGATGTTGAAGCTCTAGCTCTTGGTTTTCAATAATCCTCTCTGGTTCCCTCAGAGTCCGGAGTGGCGTGCCGAGCTGTATCCTTTTACCCAGCAGGGATCAACACACTTCATCCACTTTACTCTCAATGTGGACCCAGTAGGACACCATCTTACATTAACCTCTTGCAGATGAACGGCTTAAGACTTGAAGATTCCATCTGCCTCTCCTAATGTGCTGGAAAAAAATGCGAAAACATCACTTTTAGTACGCCATACCTCTAAAACTAAAGAACTTCCTGTAAAACTTTCCACCCTAGCAAGTATATAGTGTATGCAGGGAACGTTACTTCATATAGCGCAAAGAAACTTTTGATTTATAGCCTTTTGTTGAATTCCAATTGAATCTACATGTTCTTTCATTTATTGTACTTTCCTTTCCTGCGTTTCTCTCAAATTGACATCGGGTCTGTTGCAGTCTGGAAATTGCAGGGTATGTCTATGTTGTCTGCTTGGCACAAGGCACAAAATACACTGATAAAAACAAAGTTCAGGAGAAGCTCTTAGTACATTTTCTAGCACTCAGGAGGAGAACAACTCGAGGAGAGTTTTCAGCTCTTTAAACTGCATTCTCAATTGCAGATTTACCTGCAGTTGCCAGCTTTGTGTTATTTCTTTTCAAGTATTGCTTTGGAACAGTCTCCTTTGTTTTTTTCAGCACTGTTTTTTTTAAGTAAAAGTCTAGATGTGATCATTCTCCAACCCTTGAGGCCCAGGGTACCACCAGCGGGGTCACCGTTTTTGCTCTAAACATTTTTTTTGACTGGTTGTCGTTGTAAGTTGTGATGTTTTTTTATTATTATTATTATTATTTTTTACTGTTCCAGTTGTGAAGGGATGGGAGAGATAAATAAACCATGAAATTAATCACCCGTGTTTGACACCCCTACAGCAAGTTCCCACACATCCGCCCACTCAATCTGAGGGCTTATGTGTACTGAATACCCCCTACATATATGTAAGAAAAAAGGATACTGCCCCCACGATCTCATCCTGTTAAAATCACCCACTGTACTATGGTTCATCACTCCTGGGGAAAGCATGTTGAGCTGGGATGGGCAGTGAACGTTCACTTTGTGACTCAGGTTGGATTAAATGGGAACATTTTGTACAAAGCTGATCCTTAAACTTTGTTGTATTTTATACACCTTAATCGATGCATTCTAACATTTGCCATTCAAAGCAATACAAAAAAAAAAAAAAAAAATCGCACTATGAACAGATTCACAATAAACAATGTTATACAAACAAATTTGCTGTTGTTGAACATCTGGTATGAAGGCAAACCACAGGAAACAGTTAAATCCGAGATACTACACCATTTTCAGATGACTGGCATTGTGAAACAGTGTTTTCTGATTAACTTAGCCACAACTGTTTCTTGCTCTTTAAACAGCTACGCTGACACCATATTGTGTGATTTCGATATTTTATATGAGTTACATACGTTTTAAATACCAGCTATTTTGCCTGGATTCTTCTCCACCATTGAAAATATCTCCAAAGGAACAATTAATAACAATCCAAACACCCCAATGACAGAGTTCTGAATGAATCAGTGATGTTGAAATGAATCAGTCACGTGAGTTGGTTAAGTAAAGCGATTTTGAACAATTCAAGAATCATTGACTCCTTCATAAAGTATTTTTGCCATCTATAGAATTAACGATCCCAACAAATACACATATGATGCATAATATTGAACACCAGGCAAACTTCTTATTTCATTTAAAACATTTTTTGACAGCCCAAAATTACCCTCATTATTGAAATTTAAAGAAAATATAATTTGTTGTTGTTTAAGCAGCATTCACAAGTTTTCGAATGACATGAGGTGATTATGACAACAGAATTTTAATGTATGCCATTTCATTAAAATTTACTTTTTTTGTCTACATGGGTTTATAAAGGTATTCCCAATTGTAGTTTCAGTTAAAACAAAAGGTTATGTCAGTCAGAGTAAACTAAATCAAGTGATAAAGCTCTCTGAGTTAGTTTCAGATGTGAACAAAGTTTAAATCTCTCTCGGTACGCCATTTAAACTCTGCTAATTAGCACAGTAAACACTAAACAAACCGCAAATGTGTTTTGTGTCGTTTTGGTTTATGGAGAAGCTATAACCAGCTATTTTGTGTTTCTGAGTCTTTGGAGACGCAACAAAAGTGCCATAATTGATTTTCATAAACCTCTCAAACTCTAACCTCAAAGCGAAACAGATTTTGAAGCGCAGATTATCTCCCACAATAACTGGTGGAAAAACTGAACTCAATCCCCAGTGTGCAAATTTATTTAGCAAATCTATCACTGTTTATTCCACATTTAGGCTATCAGGTATTTGAGTGACTGGTCACACTGTTTTTATTGTTGTTGTTGTTTGCCCAATAGACCGTTACATTAAAAAAATACATAGCCTGCATGAAACATTTCAGTTGTTTCAATATTAACTGTTTAGTGTCATTATGACTACAGATTAGTGATTTATTTATTTATTTTTTGCAGTGTACAATAGTCCTGTGGGTTAAGTATTTTACCTAAGGCCAGCCTGCGGGCAATAGAAACGCAGGGATCGTACAGCAGTAACCATTAAATGAACATCACATCTGGCCAGCTAGGCTTCCACAACCCTGAAGATGCCAACAAGGAGGCGTTGCCAAAGGCAATGCACTTATCTGGAGCTTACAATAGAAGTGCTTAAGTAATTATAATTATTACGGAATGGTTTACGGTTTTCAAATGTAAAATTTTAAGGAATGGTACAAAAAGCCTCCAAGCTGCAGAAAAGATCATGAAACTAGTTGAGCTTTGACAAAATTCCATTGGTAAACTACATGGTTATTATAGTATTGTCCTGCCAGATTCGCACTATGGAAAATCATGCTGGTCTAAGCTGTTACAGAGTTAAAATTATTTGAGAAACAAGAGATCCTACGCAGCAAGTTTATAACAGCACCTGGAAAACTGTCGGAGAAATCAAACGAGTGAAGGGATAACAGTGCTGAGCTTGATTAAAATGCCCAGGGTGAACCGTGGCAACCATTGCTCAGAATCTGTCATGATTTAGAAGGTGTGAAGGATGTGTGAGGTGCACTCTGAGGAGTCATTGCTGGCCTGTATAACACTCAGATAACCTACCGGAGAGGGATCGGTCATGGGCCATGAGTCCTTATCAAACCTAGCATAAATATCAGGCTTGAGTTTCCTAAAAGCCTCTTTGAGTTGAAAGGAGCTCAAGGTCACAGAATGTTCCCTGCACTGCTGTAGCCATTCATCCGATTGAAAAGAAAAGGAACATTTCAAGATACAAACTGATAGATACCTCATTGAGTGAGTAACAATTTTGATATTATATTATGACTCTGGGATTCTTGTTTTGATCACCTTTTAAAGATGCAATAAAAACATACTATCTTCTATTTAAATGCATTATATGATATAATTAATACCTGTGATGGCAAAGCTGTATTTTTAGCATCAATTATTCCAGTCTTTAGTGTCACATGATCCATCAGAAATCCATTTAACATGATTAATTTGGTGCCTAGTTAATGTTGCTGAATGTTTTGTGGATGTTTGATGAACCTACCCAAGACACATACATATATATATATATATATATACATAACAAATACAAACAGTACACACATGTATTATGTAAACAAAAAACATTGATTTTGGATGCTATTAATCGTTTGACAGCACTTATATTATATATTATTGTTTTTAAATTTATTCATTTATTTATTTATCTTTATGAAATGATTGAATTTAAACTTCAAACTAATTATCATTTACAAGCCTTTTGAATATACTGTAGCATATAGTAAAAATGAACAAAAGAGATTTGAGACATGACTTGGATGCGTGACAAAAGACTTTAAAAGTTCAGACTTTACTTGGACTGCATCAGAGATTTTTGAACATGTCTGGGTGAAGAGTACCCGTTCTCCATCATAGCCTGGGGAGCCAAATAATGAAAAGAGCTGAAATAACACAGAGGCTTCCCAGCTGCCCATTTCTGCATACTAAAATCCTTGCGAAAGTAAAAAAAAAAAATGAGAAGCTGGAATTGGTCTAAAGATCTCCATACCTGCATTAAATCACTCCTTTGGACCTCTGTAGAATATATTAATAATTAATATAAATAAGATATTTTTGTGATGGTACATTTGATTGACACTCACTGTCAATTCATCCACCTACACACGTGAATATGCATACGCTGCTTCGTACATTAGGGTATTTTTTATGGTTTGTTTACGTTTGTTTTCCTCTTCTCAGAGTTTCCTGTTTATGCTGAGGGGAAAGGGGAATGATGATTTCAACAGATAATGACTTGATGGCCTGAGGTGATTTCACAAAACAGGCGCAAAGCGTATGTATGTGTATGTACGTGTGTGTTTGTGTGGGATCTCAAGTCTGGCCACAGAAATCAATACCATCAAATGGCACCCTGCAGATCTCTGATAATTACAGAGCAGGACATGAAAAAAAGAGAGTTTAAAGGGACAGTTGAGCCAAAAAAAAAAAAAAAAGAAAAAAAATGATGTCATTATGTAATCATTCTTGTGTCATTCCAAACTTGTGTGATTTTTGTTCAGCCTTAAAAAAAAAAAAAAAAAGACATGTATGAAAAGTATTATTAATTTATGTATGTATGTTTGTATTTAATCTGACATATTTTTTGTTCATTGTATATATAAAGACACACAAACACATTATATATTTTGAAAATATTTACAAATATTTACATGTAGATATTCATATAAGTTATATTATATATAAATACATTTAATAAATAAAGATGGCAGATGGCATAAATATATTATTAGACCAAAAACACTTTTGGATGTGATTAATTATTTTGACAGCACTAATATATATGCACACACACAAATTAATTTAGGCAGTTGTATAATGTATTAAGAATCAATACTTATTTTGAGAAGTGACAAAGATCGAGCTCCTGGAGGCGTGCTGTGTGGGCGGAGCTAAAGAGTGACGAGCACTTGAGCACGATCACCAACAAAAAACATGATGCAGTTTCACTTAACGTATGCAGTTCTGAATTATGAGCGGAGACCGCTCCATATTTCAGTACCAAACGATGTACTACTCCAGCGTCAAACCACTTCCTGACCTCACGATAATTTTTAAACATGTCAAAACACTTCGGGAGCTGTCGGATTGTGTGGTGTTGAACGAGCCGATTTTTTGAGCAAACTGGAAATTATCAATCAGAAGCTAAAAAAGAAAACCACAGAAGAAAAAAAGATGAACATGGCACCGCCACTGAGAATTTGGACTGTCAAGAAAGAGGACAAACTGGCTGAACTCTGGCAAGAACAGCGAGTGCTGTATGATATATCGAGCAGCATTTAAAATAATATTATGAACAGTAGTAATCCATAAAAAAGGAACTGTCAATATTGATTTCATTCTCTGCCCTTCAGCCAAACTCTTTGCCATGTCTTTTGTTTTCTTTTGTTTTTTTTGCAAGCCATTGCTGCCACAAAGAAAAGGATCTCTTCCTCATGTCCATGTTTTTGGCGGCGAACTTCGTGAATGTTATTTCCTCGGAAATCGGCAGGTTTTAAAATCGTACTGTGTACCACTGCGTCTGTAAACATAGTCACTTGTGACATGTGCGTGACCATACGGTCTTCCGACTGTCCAGATTCGCACCGTGCAGGCCGCCTTAAGCCTGCGCGGGCTTCCAGGGAAAAAGCCCATATAAGGAGTACCATCCTGAACTACGTCATTAAAAACTTTGTACTTGAAACTTGTACCAACCTGATCTTTATTGGGGTTTTTTTTTTTTTTTTTTGTCATTTGGTTAAATTTGGTGCTCTGTTCTTGAGGACAGTCTAATAATCTTGTATTGATTTATTGTATTTGGACCGGAAGTAAGATTTTTGGCACATAAATACTCGATCATATGTCCAAATAGTTTTTTGAAACTTTGTCCATGCGTAGCATAAGTGTTATGCCGTCACTCAAGCAGGTAGCACACAAGGCACGGATCTTGTAGTTGAACAGGTTTAATAAGGAAAGCCAACGGGAACAGACCAGACATACAGTAGGGTAGGACACTTGAGGAGTCGACAACAAGGACTATAACATAGGCACTATAAATACACACACTGACAATGCTGAATTAAACACACATGGGGTACACGGCTGGACACTAATTAACACAATCAACCAAACTATGACAGGAATAACCAAATAAGGGCAAGGAAGACACAAGGGGAGCAAAACCACAAAGTACACTAAACACAGAGTCTGGATTAGAATCCAATTTTTTAACAGTGTAAACAAACATTCTCCTTCACTCCTTCCAATCAATGAAGTCAATCACCAAACTGATCTGATGTTTGAGTTCACATGCTTAATGAAACAATTCAATCACTGCAGCTCAGTGAAGGCATATGAAACACTGTTATTTTTTTATTCATTGGTTTGTTAACTCATTCATTAGTTACGAGCTTGACAGCCCCAGTTCTCATTCACTAGGCTATTATTATACTGAAAACAGCATACAAGACCTTGGTTTTTTTTTAAATCCTCTTTTTACCATGAAGACTAGTTTGGAATGACGTGAGAGTGAGTAAATGACAGTTTTTTTTTTTTACTACACCTTTAAAGCTACAGCACTACTGTATGTTTCTCTTCGCCGCTGTTCTGTTTTGTTGCCAGAATCCATCTTCTACTTCTCGCCCTTTTAAAACTGACATATCCAGTTCACGTCAAGGCTGTGGTGGGTGAGAAACACACTCAGGTTCTTCTCTACTGTAATACCTGCAAGCAGCTCCTCCCTCCTCGGCTTAATGGAGTGAATTTCTTTTCCAGTGAGCGAACACCGACTCATCTTAGAAATACTAAAGTTTACCTAGGGTGAGAGACAACAACATGTGAATTCTTGTTTCTTTTCGCCCCTTCCCCTGTGTTTGCTGCAATGCCTGCTCTAAAGTTATTTTCTCCCCAGATTCAAGAAGAAAGCCTGCATAATAAATTATTTCTGACTCAAAAAAGGCACAATAGAAGGCAGGTACACAAAAGCTTCTCAGGAATCGATTGAATAAATCAAGTCTTTAGTCTGAACAATCGTAGATAATACAGGTCGGCAACGCTCAATATTGTGGCACTGGACGATGAGTGTTTCTTAAAATATCTAGTTAGATGTACGATTCAGATATCAATATATGCATGGGAATGTTGTCACTGTAGTCTTTCAACCATTTTTTTTGAGCTTGCTCGTTTAAAAAAAATGTGAATGAGAAAACAGAAATAGAGAAAAAGGGAGATGAAAGCCAGTCTTGCATCTATTCCCACAATAATGCCCTTTAGAGTAAATGAGCTCCATGTTTCAAATGTGACAAGCCTCTCTTGAACTGATGAACAGTCAGATTATACTGTCATTCTGCCCTCACCAACTGCAAATGTATAACAACACAGACACTATATAGAAATATAAAGAAATTATACAGAATAAAAAAATATATATATATATAGAAAAATATATATTGTTTCCTATTCTTCAACTATATATATATATATATATATATATTTATATATATATATATATGTGTGTGTGTGTGTGTGTGTGTGTGTGTGTGTGTGT
>JAUMHG010000079.1:4542594-4562455 GCA_032359395.1 Enteromius anoplus
ATAGAACAAAAACAACAAAATAAACTGTTAAAAATGCACTAACTTTGTTTGTTTGTTTGTTTTCTCAGAATTCATGGCCGATAATGTCTGTAAGTGCCCAATTTACATGAAAATTAATGCAATAAAACACTCAAACATTTTATTTATTTAATTATTTATTTTTATTTTATTTTTAAAAGTAGAACATTTCTAAAAGTAGAAAATAATCCAAATAATAGGCCATAATGATTTCCCCACTTTGCATTAATATAAATATACTAAAATTCAACTATAACAATTGCAATAATATTTCAAAATGTTACTGTTTTAGTGTAATTATTTATTATTATTAAATAAATGCAGTCTTGGTGCTCAACACTTAAAATAAAAATCTTAAAAGTGGCCATCTCTCTTTGCTCATGTCTGACTGCACATCAGATTTTAGCAAAAACAAACCCAGAAACCTCAAAGCTCTTCAAAAACATTACACATACACGCTGAGGAAGTGACAGAAGATCTGAGCTGCCATTTCCCAACACACTGCCTTATGGCGACTAAAGCATCTGCACATATGCTAGCACCAGGTAGCCTTGGGAAGCATGATCCATGGCAGGTAATACCACGGTTAATGAAAGCTAAGGATGAAAACACACTGGCTGCCTGCCACCTTCACGCAGCTTTGAGTCTCAGCGTATCCATGGGAAACGACCTAACCCATCACATTGTTCTTCTCTCTCCAGCTGAGCCTATATAACCCTCATCTCTGACTCTCTTTCTTCTCATCCTTCTCTCTCTTGTCATAGTTTGGCCCACGCTGAGTGCTAGTTAGCCTCCTTCGCAGTTCCCCTCCAGCATGCGCTCCGTTTCCCTATTCAAAATGAGATTACACCATCCTCACGGGGTTAGCATTTGATGTGCAAAATAAAAAAGTTGCTTTGTGTCCTTTTTGATATTATTATTGAGATTCTGCCTACAATGCACCTGTCTTGACCACAGCTCTTAATAATTCTATTTTAACTTTTGTACAACAATACTTTCTTATTAGCAGTACAATTATGGCTTCATTAGTGGTTTATAATTAGATCACTCTTGTTTTATTAAAACGGTACTTGCTTCCACTGACACACAATATTGAGCTACAGCAGCAACCTAAAGGAACACACCACTTTTTTTTGAAAGTATCGTATGCTCATTTTCCAACTCCCCTACAGTTAAACATTTTCGAACCCATTCAGACAATCTCTGGGTATGGCAGAGCACTTTCAGAATATGAAATACCTAGGAATTATACTCTCATTCCCAGTGTAATAATCAAGGAACTTTACTGCTGTACCATGGCTGCAGCCAGCGCAATGACATTAAACAGTGCCTGAAAATATCAGGCTGCACCCATAGAATGGCAACAAAGTTCCTTGATTAATACGCCGGAATTAAAGTATAATTCCTAGTCCCAGACCCAAGGTGTTGTGGTTACTTGACTTGTATGTCACTTCTGGTCTCAAGTGGTGTTTTTTTAGCCAGTTTGTATTGCTTAGCTTGTTAACCTCCTGTTTATATACAGCCCCATTGTTTCTTTAGTTCTTTGTGAGTTGTTGAATGTAATGGCTGCCTGCATGCTTGTCATTCGGTTCTTTGTTCCCTGTGGTTTTTGGTTTATTGGTTCTTCTTTTTCCATGAAATATCTGCACATAGTTCCTTGCATCTATCTGTATTTACTAGCTTAAGTTCAAGGTACAAAAACACATTATTATTCACATACTTTACATTTTTGTTTCTCCTCTAAGCCCCTCCTCCTGAAACAAGGTGATTTGTATAAAGCTCATCATTCTAAAAAAAAAAGCAAAGTGTGTTCTGATTGGCCAGCAATCCAGTGCAATGTGATAGGTAGAAACCCAGTAGGATGTGGCAGAAATGTTATGCCCTTACCTAGCTCAATTTTGGAAGCACAAACAAAGTACTTTTACTTTCACAACAAGACACAGCGCATCCAGCAACCAGCAGCAGAACTACAGTGAGAATAATATGTCCGCCTTCTTTCTTTGCCTAAACGTTTGGGCGGTGTTTGAAAATAAACCTGTTCAGACCTGTCATTTTAGGGGGGTGTGGACCAGTCATAACTTTTATAAAGAATACCATTATAAAGAACCAGCAATGAAACATTATAACAAAACCATGGTTAATTTACATAAGGAAAAGGTACTAATTTAAAGTAGTTAAATGTCAACGTTGCAACTAACAAAAATTTGCTGACCTTGTGAAACAAGCGAAAAAAAAAAAAACTGCAATACAGTGTTGCATTTTGTTGACGTATTAGCTTTTTGTTACTGGAAAAGCTACACTATTTTAAACGTGGCTGACATACTGTTATGCTTTTGAAATTGTAGATAAGTAAAACATAATAGAGTGGCTTTTTATGTTAGTGATTCTTCAATGCATTTGGTTTTGCTAACTGCACACAAAACAACAACAACCCATTTTTAGCTGAATATTTTGCTAGCTTCTGGTTCGCATTCTGCTGTGAACAAAATCAGTCTCTGGAGTGTCATTGTGTCATTTTATGATGTGACTGAATAACAAAACGTTTCTGTTGAATACAAAACATTCATTCCATGTTTGGCTATGAGGAAAAAAAACTTGCTGTGAACAAGGTTCAGAACAAGATATTTCAACTTTGTCATGCATTATACCTCAAACGATTATAGCAATGCAACTTTCTCATACATATTTACCCAAGGAAGGTCTAGAAATTTAACTTTTTCATGCATAATACCTCAAGAGGGACACTAGTCAGTGTTTTTTGGAGTACCGTACAGATGCACACCTCCAACTAAGTACAAGACATAATAAGAACCGCCCCCTTGTAGAGAATCATCTATCACATCACCACTACGTCTTATTTATGATTTGTTTCATCAGTAAGAAATGATTTATCTTGAACTGGAGCCCTGTATGCTTCTGGGATCAGGAGGAAAAGAAATTTACCTGACTTGTGTTGATGATTCAGTGAGAGCTTCCCACGACAGTTGAGTTTGACAACCATAGAGACAGTGTTTTAATTATAAAGGCATCAGAACAGCTAAAGTGTAAGAGTTGTAAATGTGCTTTCAAAAGTTTAAAACAGTTTTAACATAGTTTTATATAAAGGCTGTCAATACTGCAGTTGTGGGAATAATTCTAGCCTGGGAACTTAAAAGGCCCGCATGCCAATAAGGTTTAAGTTGCAGGTAGGCCAGAGGCAGGGAAAGTAAGAGAAGAAAAGGAAAAGAAACAGTTGTCCAGCTCTCTCTGAGCATCAGCGACTGTCTGTCTGTCTGTCTGGGAGAGGAGTGCATTTCCAATAATAGCAGAGCTGACATTTGGACAACATACCCATAAACATCTGTTGTGTTCTTCCTCTGTCACAATACACGCCACCACCATTAGATCCAAGCCCAGACTTCCCAGTGGGTAAAAACAGGTAAAAATATGCACAATTTGACTCTAATCCAAGAGCTAAAGCACGGTTGTGCACGAGTAATAGCTTTTCGGGGGCAGCACAGAAAGCTGTTTTGCTGACCGCATTCAACTTCTTTTATTATATATTTAGTTGCACGTCAAGCCATTGCCAGCCTGTCGTTACAGCCTGACAGCGGCAGCATTTGGAGCGTGACAAGTCAAATTTAAATAGATGCGGGGAGGGACGTAAAAAGCAGGGCAATTTCCATGTCTGCGCAGATGTAATCTAATGGTGTCAGCGGCATAAACAAATGTGTTATAGAGGCGTTTTTTTTTTGATATGATAAAGTGTGTGTGTTCACGGACCCGTGTGCGCTTGTCACTCAACGTTTTCAAATGAGATAGCCAGGCCATTTTGCGATTATGGAGAACATTTGGCCACATGGGACTCTTGAATGTTTGTTTTTGCACCTGAATTATACAGCTTTAGCACTGAAAATAAACACTTATAAAGAAACACCATTCCCGAAGGATTACTCCTCAGTGCGGTTTAGAAAAAAAAATATTTTATTAACTTATCCAAGATCGTATGGATTAGATCAACTATAATGTCTATTATAAACCTGAACTGATGCTTTATGGGTAATACGGAAACATAGCAAATTCCCGCCGGCTTTAAACCATGAATGGTGGTTCTTAAATAGCGTGGCTTGGCTTGATGTGCACTTTGTTAAACTATAACCTCAGGGTTGCGATATTAAGTGCTACTTGCTGTTCCACATGAATGTACAGTAGTATGTTCAAGCGAACTGGACCGATTTTGAGTGTCTGCCAGGGAATTGTGGCTATTTGTACTAGCTAACAAGTGCAATGCCATATAATAGTGTGTTTAGGTGATGCATACTAAGTATATAAATATGATATAAAAAGGTGGCGAGAATTGGTGTTTACCATTTTATACTCTAATTTGTTTGACTGCATTTTGCAGAAATGCAGAGGCAAGAATATGTTTGTAAAATTGTTGAATTTTAAATACCCGAATGTCAAACACCACGAAGTCACAATTCTAGCCAAAAAACTGTGTGATAAAAAACTTTTTTGGGGAATGATGGTCCAAAACTGTTCAATAGTCTTATGAGCAGTTCAAACAAAATGCTTGGTAGAGGGTTTTCTGGTTGGGGAGGATCTACAAATTATGAAAATTAACTTTAATTTATTGATGTATTCAATAAAAATGCATTTATTTGTTTGGTATTATTATTGAATTGTCAGACAATTAATTAATAGATAACACCTTATTAGTTCTAAATACAGAAATACAGTATTATATTTTTGTGCATGTACATAAGCTCAATAAATAAGAAAACAATATGTGAAAAGAGTAATATGATGAAAAGCTCATTGGGGCGGTGAAGCCCATTGGGGCGGAGCAGGCGGCAGAGAGGCCCACCGGGGCGGAGCAGGCGGCGGTGAAGCCCACTGGGGGGGAGCAGGGAGCGGTGACGGCCACTTGGGTGGACCTGACGGCTGGAACGCCTTTCAGGGCGGATCAGGAGGCAGGAACGCTCACCCGGGCGAAACAGATAGCAAGGCCATCTTCCAAGGTGGAGCAGATGGCGGCAGAGCTCTTTTGGTTCGACCAGATAGCGACAGAGCCCTCTTGGAGCCACCAGACTGACTTTGCGCCCTCGAGAACCAACCAGCCTTCAGTGAATGTGCCCTTCGAGATCGTCTGGGCTGTAACTGCGCCCTTTTTGACCGACTAGGCAGCGTTAATGCCTTCGAAGTCCCTACTGACTGTGAACACGCCCTTTTCGCAACCAAAGAGGTGACACCCTTCTAAACCGCCTAGAAGGTGAATACGCCCTTCGAGACCAGACAGGAATTGGATTCGCCCCACGAGACCAGACAAGGAATGGATACCTCCTTCCAAAACGACTGAAACCTGATCCTGGGACCTCCATGGGCTGTGCAGCCACCATTGAGGCCTCTGGGGATTCTGTGGCTGAAACCGACATCTCCAGAGGTAGTGCAGCCTCTGGTGGACCCGATGGAGTCTTTGTGCCATTCACTGGAACCGGAGGTTCAGGCCATGGCGCCTCAAAGGTCTCGTGGAGTTCGGGTGAACTCAGTGAAACTGGATCACGGACCGGGTCTGCCGGATCTGGCCACTCAGGTTCTGGATCACAGACTGGGTCTGGCGGATCCAGTCACCCAGGTTCCGGATCACAGACAGTGTCTGGCGGATCCGGCCACTCTGGTTCTGGATCACATACTGGATCTGGCGTATCCGGCCACCGTGAGTCAGGGTCACGGGCCTCGGATAACTCAACTGGCTGGGAAACCAGGACCGACTGGATTTGACACAGCCCCTCGTACTGTGCTACGGGAGTGAGACCCATTAACGACTGGCTAGACACCATGAGGGCCTTCTGCAGCTTCTCAGGCTGCATATCTGGGACTGACTGAGTAAGACACGGCCCCTCGTACCTTGCTACGGGGTTGAGACCCATTACATGCAGGCTAGGAACCACGAGGACCTTCAGTGTCTCGATTGGCTGCGAAACCGGGACTGACGAGACAATACATGGATCCTCGTACCGTGCTACGGGGTTGAGACCCGTGGGTTAGGCACCACGAGGACCTTAAGCAGCTCGTCAGGCTGCGTAACCGAGACAGGCTGGAACTGACACGACCCCTCGTATCGTGCTATGGGGCTGGCACCCGTTACTGACTGGTTTGAAACTGTGAGGGCCTTCCACAGCATGTCAGGCTGCGTAACCAGAGCAGACTGGGTGAGACACGACTCCTCACGCCATGGCGCAGACGTAACGCCCCCTGCGAGTGGGTCAGAGACCGCTGAGATGGCTGACAGCTCCCCTAGCTGTAGCCCTAAGCTCAACTGAACATCACTCAACCCCTCTCGCTGATCGATGGTACCAGCTGGATCCTTGTTGCTGGATCCTTGTTGGCTCATCAATGTGTCACGATTGAGACGCGGGAAGGCGTTCGGATCCATTTGCAAAACGTTTATTAAAACACACGCACAGAGTCGGAGTTACAGCATTGGAACGGGCAGAGTCAAACAACGGCAATCAGTACATCAAAGGCTGAGATGAGAGGGTAATCAGAGTTCATGGCAAAGGGTCAGGCGATGAGGCAAACAGAGTCCAGAGGGGCGAGGCAAGAGCAAGAGTACAAGAGCAGGCTTAGGTCCAGATCCAGGGAGGCAGAGAAACACAGAAAAACACAAGGAACATGGGAAAACACGGAAGGCTTGACAACGGGGAAAACTCAGGTACATCCAACATTGTTGAGCGACTAACAAAAGGATATCCGAGGTATTTATACATGTGACATAAGGCGGAGAAACAATTAAACACCTTGACAACAAACAAGAGGGGCAGAGACACGAGTTCATTGTTTATGAGTCCAACCGGTGAAAACAAACATAAAACAGTTTGCTGGAGCTGGAGTGCCATCAGCAGAATGGCATCTCCAGCTGAACATGAGAGTGGACTCATAACATACGTATGATTTAGCATTTTTATGAATTGATTTATGAAAATGAGGTTGTAAGAATTTGTACAAATTAACCAAAATATGTACAAATTGCTGTGAGATTGGGTTGAACTGTCAAAAAGTACCTGGAAAACAAATTTACATTCCCATGAGGCCATGGGAGAATGGCTATAAAGCAATGCAACAGGTGCATCCAGATTAAATTGATACTGTATAAAACATTCTTTAACAGTCACGAAAAAAGAAGTATCTATTTAGAAACTATGAGATTTCTGACAGTCAGTCAATTGGATGAATCTGTTTTTGAACAAATCTTATTCAATAATTATGCATTGACTCATAAGTCCCTTAAAATACTCATCACCAATGCTATTGGACTGTATATAAATATTGGGATCCTGCTATATGAATTAGACTGCTTTGTTTCATTCCAAGAACCTGCTGTTGCCACATAAAAAAATAAAAAATAAAAGAAAAAAGACGATTCTTTCCAGTTCACTAAACTTCTTTAAAGTAAGATCTCTGCATAGGGTTGAACAGCTACCCGACATTAATCAAGTAATGCACATCAGGGGAATAATTTATTTTTGAAACAAATCCAGGACAAGCAGCATCCAGCAATGATTCCTGCATAATTGCTCCCTATGTGAGAGCAGCAAGTGCTCAGTAAAGAGAATTTACAGTTTATATAATCAGATGTGATGTTGCTATCAGCAAACTAGTGAGTGAATTTTACAATATCAATCAAACGCTACATCGATAGCCCATTGACAAAGATGCAAAGGCCTGACTGCATGCACGACAGTTTTAGAAATAGATACAAAAACCTAAACACTTGGAATAAATTGTAGTTTTGCCATTTATTCAATTTACCTCATTCAAATGAGCTAATGTAACGCTTTTTTTTTTTTTTTTTTTTTGGCAAAATGTAATCAATTCAAATTTGTAAAACAGAAGTTTACTTAGACTAATCAGTTTGTGCTTGGACTACGTCTCCATTCGAACAGGGCCCTTGCAAATCCCAGCATGCTTTGCTGTTTAACTAGAAAAGCTCAATTCAGAGTAGTACACAGCGCTTTTCTGACATATAAAGATATTTGAAGTAATGAGATCCAAGCATTAATGAACCACTCTTTTTAATGACTTCCAGTTCACAAAACAGGTCTAAACAATGCAAATTTACAATATAATATATTGCTGTCAAATGATTAAATAATATTAATCTCATTCAAAATAAAAGTTTAAATGTTTGTGTAAGGTATATATACACACAGACACAAAACAGGACACACATACAGGATATATTTAGAAAATATTTACATTTACATTTATATTTGTATAGTTTATAAAAATATTTTTTTATGTACAAATATGAAAATGTTCTTAAAAACAACATGCATGTGTGTGTATTTATAAGAAATATACACACATATTTCATCATATATTAATCCCGATTTATAATTAGTACTCAAATGTACTGCTTTTCTTATTTTTAGTTAACACATTCTCAATTAATGGCACCTTATATATACAGTAATACTGACAAACAAAACACAAAGATAATAACCAGATTAAGTTTAGAGAAAGATTTTTTGAGCGAATCATATATTATGCAAAAACAAACCGAGCAGATTGCGTTCAGGTACAATAAATGTTTTTAATTTTGTGCTGTTGCACGAGAAACCATGTTCATACAAATGTTTCCTGCTGTTTTTACAACCCTCACAGGAATTCAGGTCTGAAGTGGGGGGTCTGTCTCTGTGATTAAACCGTCGAGCTGCGAGCCAATCTGGCAGGCCTCAGCGCGAGACCGGTTTTGGGCTCGTGTTCAGTAACGTACAATACAGCTGACAAACATTCATGGTTGCGCTGTCACTGACACGCATGACCAAATGTTACTGCGAGCAATGCTTCTGCTTAGGAAAAGAGCCTCTCACGGTGCAGGCTGACAGAACTGAGAGGTAATCATCCGCCATGACGTTTAAGCACATCAGTGCATACATATTCATTACACCATCAAGCCCTGTCATGGAGTACAATAGGAACCAGGAACTGAACGAGAGAGAGAGAACTGAAGAGCTTGAGATGCAAAGGACCTACAAGGAATTACTTTATTTAATTTGTATTTACTTACAGTATAATTACAGTTGATTTGATAGCATAGAGTATAAACAAACCTGGTCTCACAGAAATATGTTCCTCTGTGCACGTCTTGTGCAATACCATTTGTACATGCTTTACTGCACGTTTTGCTGCAGTTTTAAAGAGAAAAATCCAATCAGTGGCTATAAAACACATGCTCAATTTGTGAACCTTGGCACATTTTCATTACGTTGATATATAGGTATGTATTGCGACAGTTCAGAATTTAAATATCAGTGGAATGTTGCTAAAAGTTAAAGCTGTACCATGTCGGAAATAAGCCCTACACCAAATCCAATGTTTTCTGTAGTAGCCCTAGCTTTACAGTTATCTTATATCAAACATGTAAGCATGACTGCAAAGCTTTTCATCAAAACTGTATGTCACCACAAACAAAACCCAAACTGATACGTGGTGTACTTATCAAACATCCTTACAAATCAACTGCCTTTTCAACATCACTGTCACTGCTGACCAATCAGAACTGACTGTGAAGCATGTACACACCTGCCTTCAAGACACAGTCTTTATCATTTTCAGTCAGGGAGACTTGACGTCACATTTTCAAGAGTCTGAAGGCGAAGGTAGAAAACACATCACACACTCCAAAGGTGTGGTGATGGGCACAGATCACAAAACAGTTTACTGTCTCAACCCTGCAGGATTTGCCCATTCAAGACCTGCTGAATCATTTAATGAGACACATCCTGTGATTTTTCCCCTCTTACTGAAGGCTCAGAAGCTGACAGGCCTCACTTTTCCGATGCCTTTTTTAGCGTCTGTCTCTTTCAATTACCCCGAACTCAACCGGAGACAAGAGTCAACACCAAAATGAAATGTGACAGTGTGACAACATCGAAACTAGGCTCTTTTCCCTTACTTTATTCCTCACTTTATCCATCGCTTCCACCTTCCCGGGGAGTTCGGTTCCCTTGCATTTTTTATACTCGAGATGAAACGGCAAAACGCGGATTGAAACCTGTAATCAAACACAGATGTGGTGTTCTACATAAAGATGAATGCCACCATGAGCGACACTTCACTGAGGTAATTCCAGCAAACAGGCAATTTGAGCGCCCGCAACAGCAACTTAACAGTGTGAGTCCACATTCATCTCTGAAGAGACACTCAGGCGAACTGAGTTTATAGGCTCTAATTATCCCTCGATAACGGAGGAGAACTGTGAAAACACGTTAACTCGATTTTAGCTCTTGATGCGTGTCGGAGCGCCGGTGAACCTGACTTTTTGAGACGGGAGAGAATGAAAGTCCTATCTTGTTACCCTGCAATGTGTTACCCTGGCTGTTTATAAGAGGAAGAAGTCCTCTGATGGTGCCGCTCGCTTAGATTCCTTGACTCCTGCTGGTCTCCGTATGGCGAGGAAAGAAAGAAGAAAGACAGTGGCCTGCTGATACGAGCACACTCCCAAACCAGAAGACTGCTTCTGGCGAGCCGTCCAACTGTGCAAAGCATCGTGAAGCCCGCATCCTTGTCTTTTGCTATAAAAGCAATGTTGTTGTAGCATTTTCCACCATGCGTGCTCTTAAATAATTGACCAGCTCTTTGATTCTCATTCTTTTCAGTAAAAAAAATGTCTTGTTTCTTTGATAAGGGAATCATCTGATGTCAATTCCAGTGCCTGCGTGAGATCTAGGCTCTCTTGGAGTCTCTTTTATGTCGCAGAATGCTGTTCCTACGGACCATGCAAATTACACTGTGAGTGAATTCGCAATGAATGAATTGCGCCTACATTTGTGTTGGTTGTTTGCTTGCACTGCATTGTTTTCGTATGAGGTTCAATGCAAGGAATTATGTAAATTCCTTAATGGTGCTTACATTATTAACAGTAAACCCGTGCAATTTAAAGATCTTAACTACAACAATGTGGAAGCTTAGTAAGCTTTTACTTACCTGAATTTAAGCTTATTTCATTAGCTGATATAATGTGAATATTGCATCTATTTTGGACTTGTTTACACTCATTAATGAAAGTTCTTAAAAGATTCTTCACAAGGATGCCATGGTTCTTTATAGAACCATTTAGACAAAAAAAGTTATTTTATGGCATCGTGAAGCACCTTTATTGTTATGAGTGTAACAGTATATACCGATAACCACCGTGATAATATGCACGTCTTGATTTTGCCAAGTTGCCAATATTTTTGTTGACCCTGGGACAACATTTTAATGTAAAGATATAGTCTTGACCATATCTCCACACCTAAACCTACCCTTACCCATGAATAATGCCTAAAATCAAAGGAAATGATAGATGACTGACACTGAAATAGAAGCGCCAAACACTGATTGTAAGCAGAAACTTCACAAAACTGTTTCTGCAAATCTGGTTAATCACATGTTGTTCCAGGGTCAACAAAGATGTTGACCCATGGACACTTGGTAAAATCAGGTTAGCGGTGATACAAGCAATAAAAGAGACAAATGTAACACACATGAGAATAATGCAATACATTGTATTTTAATAAAGATGTAATGTTAACCACAAATGTACAATGACGTGACATAAACATCTCTTGGCTGTACAAAATGAATAAACAAATCGTTCAATGTATTCTTAATGGAAAGTAAACATGCATGAAATATCGCCTAATTTTTAAATATCCTTTATGGGACAGCATTAAAATACTGTATAATGCATTCCAAGAAATACAGCTTACACAAATCACATTTTGGTTAAATAAAATGCATTGCATTATATGCAATACTGCTAAACACCTGACATTTGTCTGCCATACCATTTCCATTAGTGAGTCTGAAAAGCTCATCCTATAGTGTTCAGATATGAGCGGATTTAAAACAATTTTAAACCAGTGGGCAATACTGAGGAAAAATTAAGCTGGGTAATAAACGTATGATTTTTTAATCCTCGTCTGCAGAGTAAATTGAATTCCAGACTGAGAGTTCCAGCGGAGGAGAAGCCGACATTAAGTGGTAATAGATTTTCTTTGAAGGATGCAGTACAGCAGGGGCAGCGGCTGCTTTCTTTAATGATTCCATATCTCGACAAAAACAACTCCTCTCTTTCTTTGAAGAATCAACTGGCGGTGGCTTGCTAAACTATATGGAATGTGAATAAGCCTTTTGTTAATGCTGAGGCTGAAAATCTTTGATAATCATTCAATTATTGGCTAAACAGTGCCGTAAATATTCAGGTTTTAGTCTGAACTGTCACAATGGCGAGTAGGGTAATTGGAGATGCATTTTCTAGTATGTGCTCTTACAAAGTGTGCAACACATTTGCTAATTCACTTAAAAAATTAAACTACAATAAATGTATGTGTATCCAGTTATAGTGCATTCAGTAACTGCTCTGTTATTATTTTCTTTTTGGATATTTCACACAAAAACATGTCAAATAATTAGAATGCTTGTCGTATTATATTAAAGAATACGATTAATACAAGTTTAAAATATTCCATCAAAAAGTGACAAATTTCTTGGATTTGTTCATCAGTGAATTGCAAAAAAAATTGCTATTCCATTGCTATTATTAACTAAAACTAACAATAAACTATTTTTTTAAGCACATTTTTGTTAATTGAAACTAATTTAAATGTAAATGTAAATATTATATGGAAAACTTTTTTGTAACTTAAAAAAGCAGGACATTTACTAAGATGTATTAAGTGGAAATAGTAAAACAAAAACTGAAATAAATAAGATATAGCTAAAAAAAAAAGAAATATATAAAAATGTATTTAAAAAGCACTGTAAAGCAATCATGATTAACCACATTCAAAATAAAAACATGTATTTTATGTGATTAATCATTTGACCAAAAAAAAAAAAAAAAGATATTAAAATGAAAAATACAAAAATAAAAGCTATTTGAACTGAATTAATAAAACTGAATTCCAGGCGTGTGGGTGTGGCCAATTTAAATTAAGTTCCAGCTCATGAAATGCAAGGTAGGCCTAAAGTTATTTATTTATTCATTAAAATTAGTATTGTAACTGTAATGTTTTGCTTGTAGCTGAAATTCTAGCACAGGCGAGAATGATATTATGTCCGTCTACTTTGTGAACCGACTCAGAGATTCCACAGGAGTCCAGCCGGAGTTCTGCTGGAAAACAGAGGGAAACAGAGTTGAAGCCCTTGAAGTCGTAATGCAGGCCAAAGTGACAGTCCTTCAGCCTCCATTAGTGGAGAGCAGAAAGAGAGAGAGAGAGGCGAGTAGATTGAAGGATTGCTTGTGAGGGGGAGGTCTGGATGACCTGGGGGAGTTTCAACCATCTACACATTAACAAGAGAGAAGAGGACCACTTGTCCCTGGAGCCCCACAAGGTGAAAAAAGCCTGGACTGGTTTTCAGGAACACATCCTCTTCAGATTCGCACATTAGCATGAAAACAAATATGACACATACTCAGTTCATGCTATGGGGTGATTCAGTAGGAAGGATTCGCATGTTTATAAGCATGCACTGACTTCACGATGACCCCTTGAAAATGATAAAAAAATAAATAAAAATTGGGATGGACTATTATTTTAAAACCAATGAGCACAATTACTTTCTGTTTGTTTGGATCATAAAGCAAAGCAGTAGTTGAAAAAGATCAAAGAGAAGTTTCTGGTTTGCTCATTAAGACTGTGATTACTTATGAAGCTAAACGACATGCGTTTGTGATTCTTAGCACGTTCAGATATATATTTAGCATGAGGGTTCTTGTGTTTCTCAAATTTTCACCTTGCACTTTCTGCCTGTTTTCTTGCTCTCTGTTTCATTTCTACTGCCAGTCACAATGTATTTCGCATTTGATTTATAGTTGCTCTTCATGTTTGTACTGGAGCCATAATTCAGGGGTGGGAAACAGAGTCTCTTGGGCCTGGATCAAAGCTGGCGCTATTCTCACATGGGTCCAGGTGTTTCCGAGTCATGGCAGGAAAGCAATAGAACCGAGAATCCCAACACTCACAGAATAAGATGAATGGATGAAAGAAAGCTATTATCAGAATCGAATATAGCATACTACTAAGTATACACTGCTTAGAATACATCATTCTATGCATTGAAATAGTCTGTGAAGCTTTAATCATGCAAATACATTTTATTATAGATTTCATCCATTACATTGAAACAATAAAAACATTTATGTTATTTAAAACATGCTTATAACATGTTAATAAAGTAAATGATTATACACGCGCATACTGAACACACACACACATGCATGCATGCATGCATTAAGCATATTATAGCTAGTAACTACTCTACCTATCAGAGCCACTGATTTTTTTTGGCACTTAATCCAAGGTTGCTGCAGGGTACTGTCACTACAAAAACTGTATTAAGTTGCTTCAGATAAAATTATCTCAAATGGCTTCTTACTTCTGTGTCCTGTAGGAAAGCAGTATAAGATCCGAGACAAGATGCTACAGGGATTATGGTATGTAAGGTGAGTTTCAAAGTAAAGCGACTTAAATGTGTAAAATTTTGAGAGACTGAGACATCACACATCCAGGTCATGCAGGGCACTAAGTGGAGCATGACACCTTTGCTAGCATCAGTGATTTTGCGCTAGCTGCTGCCGTCTAAAGCATGCATTGTTGCACAGCGGGCACGCAGCATGTTTGTGGCCATGAGAGGAACTGACTTCATGCTTCCAATGAAAAACAACATGATGTTGGTTGGTTAGAAGTAACTGAGGAAATAGTTTATTAAAGTTAGTTCTATCCATATATGGGAAGTACCATGCTTAAGAGCAAAAATGCTGTGCAATGTCCACTGAGAGCCGTTAAAATACAGATTAAATATGTGAAACCCTGGCACATTTTTATTACATTGATATAGCTAAGTATTGCGGTGGTTCAGAATGTTGATCAGAGTTTTGATCATCCGTTGTTACAAAGGATTGAACCAGAGCTCCTTGCCTTTCACGTACATCTCTGTACTCTGTGAGCTACCAAACAAACCTACTGTCTATGAAAACCCATAGATATTAAGCGGGATATGTGTGACGCTAACGTTCAAAAGCATCAGTTTTATCACAGCATATTAATGTTTTGAAGTTATAACATGAAATTCTTCAAGTAATTCAGAAAATGATGCTTTATTAATCAAAACTCTGTACATTTGTGTGAAAAGGAACAAAGATTCTCAGAGTTTTACTGCCTCTAGTGTTCATTTCTTTTAGAAACTGCAGTGATATGTCCTTATTGGTACGTATTTCATGTCTCGCAAAAAAAGTGTGTCCATGGTACGTTTATGCAATGAGACCAGATGAATATAATGAAAAGAACTACAACGAAATGAAATAGATTGATGAATGAAGAATATAATTAATACATAAATAATATAATATATCAATTATATAGATAAATAGATTATAAATGTCTTTTTTAGCAACTTAATAATGACTTGCTGAATAAAAGAATAATTCATTTAATTCAGTACATCTGCACCAAACGTTTGAAAAATAGTGGAAAGTATTTAAAAATGACATCAACTGTTATGAAACAGAATATACACAGAAGGGAAGTTCAATAAAAGGTGTTTATTTCAGGCAGCAGTGGAGTAACAGAGAAACGGAGCTGTTGATATGGGTAAGTAGAGTAAACAGATGATACCATTGATGAAACAGGAGCAATGGAGCAACTGTGTGTCTTTATCTTGTAGGTTAAGGAGATCGCTGGAGAACAGACTAATGATGGAGACAACACAGATGAACCACAACACCACACACCACACTTCGACGTCACAGGATACACAGGAGGGATTCCATGGAGCCTGGAGAGAACACAAAGAACGAGGAGCACACAAGGAAGTAACACTGGGTAAGTAATCATAATAGAGCTTTGTTGTGCCAGAGATTAGTCCACTTGCTAAGAAACGAGCTCAAACACTGAATGAGAGGTGCTGTGTGGTTGTATGTGGTGCTTGATTGCGTGATGACTGGATCCAGGTTGTGGTGACAGGTGAACGTGATTAGAATTTTGGTGAGAGAGAACGCTGTGATTGGGTGATGGTGGAGCCTGTCGTGTCTGTGACATCAACATTCATTCATGTAGGTTTTTGCTTTTTATTCCATGCACGATCCATGTGTTGTGTGAGAGAGAGTTACTATATTTATTAAAATATATATATTTTTTTTAAACAAAGTCAATTTAAGAATTTACATAAAAAATAAATAATAAAAATAACAAAAATAAATAATAAAAAAAATTAATATATATTTATTAATTCATTAAGTCATTCACTAAGATGTTTCCTGAACTGAACTACTGTTGATAAAATAGAAATTGAATTCACTGACTGATTCAGTTCTGAATGTGACCCTGATGGATAATAATCATAAAAAAAAAAAAAAAAATTAAAAAGCACCTTGATTGACCCCAAATCATCTCTCCTACCCTTGGCCTCCATCATTATTGTCTCACAATGGACTGCTGAAAAAACTCCAGAAGCCAAAACAACATGGCCTTGAATCCCACAGGAAAACAGGGCAAGTGTCTTCTTGAACCCAGTGAACATTAACTGAAAAGGTCTTTTCACTTCAGGGAGTTGCTTCAACCAAAGACCTTCATACTGAGTGTGCTGAATGTCACACGGGCAAAAAAATGCATATACAGTATGTTTCTTATCTACACAAGTTTCCTTATCCAAGGATAAACTAAAGTTTTTTAATTGGGGGCTGATGCATATGACCTGAGAAAAAAAAAAAAAAGCCAAAAGATTTTAACTGTTTTCTCTTTAACTATATAAAGAGAAAAGAAGTAAGAGTAATGCTTCATACTTAAGAGTCGCCATATGTCCTAGTGTGGGAAGAAGAAAGTTTAGAGAGAAAAAAGCCCAAGACAGTCATATCCGTGTGCGATTTCAATGAGGTTGATCCCTCATTTTCCTCTTTAATGAATATTAAATGCCCAACCCCCACTTGAATATATCTGTATGTATAATCCCAAGCTGGGAATAAAGGTCTATCACAGCTACTTTGCTCAATGGGCACTTTCAAAAATGGCGAGAAAAGGCCTTGAGAGAAAGAGAGAGATGTTTGCTACCCGGCACGCCACTCACTTAGGCTACTGCCCTAATTTCAGTTGGGTATGAGGAGGAGAATTGTGGGGCAGAGCACATCATACACACTCCTTGAGGTTTATGACATCAATGGCAGTTAAATCGTACCATGTGCGTTGTCAAATAAATACAACCATTGCCAACTGGGTGGTACAGAGAGCCAAGGGTGACTGCAAAAAAGGCTTAAACAATATAAACAGTGTACCCGTATATGGTGCTGCTGACACAGAACAGCAAACGCTGTTTACATATAGTATGTAATTCTTTAAAATGAGTAATTAATGACGGAATTTTCACTTATGGGTGAATTATTTTTTTATGTTATTTTTTTCTTACAAACAAGGCTATATAACTTATGTTGTTTTACTTAATTTAAGTTTTTTTTTAAATATATTTTGACTAGAAACAAGACCAAAATACTAAGACAAGTCAAAATACTACTGAGTTATACAGTATTGATATATTTGATTCAAAGTTTGGGCTGTGTACATAATAATGTGAGAGAGAAAAAGAAAAAATCCAAATTAAGAAAAAAAAAGTGTGACGTGTGGAAGTAATTATTTTAATCAAGTTTAATAAATCAGACATATAAGACACGAACCGTGTAGTTTTATTCATAAATAAATTAATCTTTATAAAATTATTGGACTAGAATGATTTTTTTTTTTAGATGATGGTGTGAAGTGACTATACATAGAAAGAGCACTATCAGTGCAGTCTGATTAACAAAGAAAAACTCTTTTGATTCATATCTACAAAAGACATATCTAATCAAAAACATACTGTGCACCAAATCTCAAGTAAAAGGTTTTTTTCAGAAGATTATGTTCTCTTGCTTTTACTGACTCACAAACAAACAGCACAATCAGCCAAGTGCGAGTCACAAATGCAAAAGGCATGTTGTTCACCCCAAAGAACTATATTATAACTATAAACAACAGACTTCTGTATCATTAGAAATATAATGATACAGAAGAGAACGAGAAAAGACTCCTATATGAGCAGATACTGAATGAGAAATGCACAGCACAACCACTGTAGCCTGATCCATGAACAAATGACTTTTATGAGCTGGTTCCTTTTAGCAAATCAAAAATTAAAACAAAAATAATTGTAGTTTGTAAGGTAACACTTTATTTTAAGGTGTAATAATACAGAGTAATTTCCTAATTAGATACTTAGTAGTAGCCATTGTATTTACATCATATAAAATGTACTCATGTAACTAAGTTTTGGAACAGTCTGTAATTCGAGTTTGTAATTGTATATATATACTGTAGATGTAACAGGCAGCTACTGTTACACATATGTTACAGACCAAGTATGTTACATGTTACACAGCTACTAACACTTAAGCACAATCTCGATACACTTTATTTTAAGTAGCTTAAAATAAGCTCCATAACTTGCATGGTACATGGTAAGTACATTTTGTTTTATGTAAGTGCAGTCCCTACTACTAAATACTTACTAGTCAATTGCTCTACATTATGGACACCAACAAGTGTTACAGATTTTTATGAGATTTATTTAGGTAACTCCAAAACATAAAGCACAACCAGTGTAATCTGATCCTTGGATCTTCTTTTTTTGTTATACCTAACATGATAAACTTAACACCACCGTAAACATAACAACAATGTCTGCATTTTTGATCGGAGTAATGACAAGCAACAAGCACTAACGTTACCCTTCACTTGCCAAAACTCACATTTGAATAGTAAGTAGCTGATTTTTTTAAGAAAATGTAACTTTGCTAAGGGGTTGTGAGTCAGAAGCACCAGACTGTTCATGCAGAGGCAGAATTGCAATGTGCTCACACTCTGGAACAGTGTTGTGAATATAACTTGACCACTGATTTCTGGTTGTGTCCTCTTTTGGAACATGAATAAATGACACCAAGCTGTTATTTTTAGGTGCACTTTCCCTTTAAATGGTTGTTTATTCATTTAGATAGCAATACATGAGCTCTTTCAAGCATGTTTGACACACTAAAGCTGCTTATTCAGAGATGCTTAAGGACAGTCAAACAAACCTAGTTGAAAGACAGAAAGGCAGAAAGAATTCAGCTGTCATATCAGCTTTGTAGGGCACTTCTATCAGACTGTAGCTCACGTCAGGCTGGAACACATGCCACTACAAAACAGTATAATCAAAGGCAACAACTTCACTTAATAGCTAAAGATGTTCTGTGTGGGACTATCATAGCAATATCCAATCAAATCCAATTAACTTCTTGGAGCCTCCCCTCCAGAAAAGTGCATTACAGCAGGATTAAGCCGCTATCTGTACTGGACTTGATTAATGACCATGTTAATTAATGCTGAAGGGGCTCGTTGGAGCGGTTCCTCACGTACAGGCACTCAGTGATCCAGCGGCGATGTGGGGACCAGGCAAATAGAACCATCACCAGAACAGACAGCCTGTCCCACAAACGCTTGTATATGTCAAAAGAGTCGTGGCTGTGGAAGAGCTAAAGTTTGGCATCTGAAATTCTTCAAACTCCAGTGTATGCTGACAGGGCCTAGAATATAATGTTTAACGGTGGGTTGCCAAGTAGGGCTAGGAATCACAGGGTACCTCACGATACGATACACGATACATGGCTCATGTTAACGATACTATTACAATAACGCGATACTACGATTATCAATATAGTGCGCATGATAACCTACAATAAATCACGGTATTTAAAGAAAAAGAAAAAAAGACACACACACACACACACACACACACACTCATATATATA
>JAUMHG010000079.1:4562555-4574780 GCA_032359395.1 Enteromius anoplus
TGAGTTTGTGGATATACTCGGCCCTAGCAGCTTTTAAAGCCTGTCTATATCTGGACATACCATCTTTCCATGCAATTTTAAAAACTAGATATTTAGCTACTAACTACAGCCATTCAACATTCCAGTATTACTAAAAGCTACTGTATCAATTTTAGCATTTATTAGATTTTGCCTGTACCCTTCAGTAAGTAGGAAATGTACAAAAAATTAATAAAGTTATCGGACACTACATTCCAAGTTATGTAGACAAAGCGACTACAGTTGAACTCCGCCGTCGCCTGGTCCCAAGCCCAGGGTGAGAAAGGAGGAGTCCTACGGATGTCCTACGGAGTCAATGTGGATAAGACTTACTACTGATGGATCGGAAGCAAGAGTTTACCTGGATGAAACTCGAGTTGAGTTGTATCACAGTTTAAGTACTTACCGTAAGCTCATTGATCACAGAGAAGAAAACAGCGTCGACAGCCGAAGTCTACAGCCGGATTGGCCAAGCAACAGCAGCATTCGCCTCACTGAAGTGGTGCATTTGGAAGCAGGTGAATATTACCTTCAAAACCAAAATACGCCTATATCGGAATTGTCCCAATTCTCCTACGTGGATCGGAAACATGAATGTTGCTCAAGCCGGACTTTAACAAGCTCGAGGCCTTCCAAATGCAATGCTTGAGACTAGAGCTGGGAATCACAGGGTACCGCACGATACGATACACGATACGTGGCTCACGGTACCGATACTATTACGATAACATGATGCTACGGTTATCAATATAGTGCGCATGATAACCTACGATATATCACAATATTTAAAAAAAAAAGATATACACACACATATATATAATATTAATAATATAATATAATTATTATTAATTATATTATATTATTAATAATATAATAATATAATATATAAAATTGACAGGTGTAGTGCAAAATCAATGTAAACAGAACTGCAAGTGCAAGTTTTTAAGTGACAGACACTGTTTTAGTGTAACATAAAACAAACAAAAAATACTTTAAGAGAAACAAATGTTAGCACTATGGGTCAAAATGAAGCTACACTGCACTATAGTGCATTGCAGTGCACTAAAGAAAAGAAAAAAATTTACAATATTTGGACAAAAATAGTTTACTTTTTTTCAATTAGTAATAGAATACTGTATAACAAACTTTAGATATGATGTGCCTGCATTTGAGGTTTTCCAGAAATAAAACTTGAACAATAGCTATTGTGCAAACAAGGCAGACTTAATAGTAAACTCCAAACCTGAATAAATGTACACATGCCCTTTTTAAATGACCATGTTTTTCTTGAGGAAGATATATCTTATCTATAATATATTCGGCTGGGTATGTCATATTTAGGTTCAAGGATGCGCATCATATGGCGTAAGCAATCATTCTCGTTTGTGCAATAAGGGCGAAGAGCGTTACACAAATACACAGAGATGCCTTGTGTAATAAGTTTAGCCCGGGTAGAATTAAAAGGCAGCTTTGCCTGAAAAAGAGTATCAATGCCGGGCTGTGCAGGCGAGCTTATAGCGACTATTTTTTCCGTTAGCTTAGGGTGGTGCCGAAGCAAGTGGCTGTGCATGTTCGTTGTATTGCCTGTGTACTGCACTTTTGTGAGGCAGTTCCTGCATACCGCAAAGTCTTTGTCCAGCTTTGTCCCATCCATGCTATAAAATCCACACTTTGGATTTAAAACTTGCTGGTGCATCTCGTAACTTCTTGCTTTCCCCGCCTGGTTCTACCATTTTGTCCCATTTGATATTTCTTCTTCACTTGTTGTGTTCCGCCCAAATTACTGTCATTCTAATGAGGAGCACCCCCTAACTGACGCCTGAAGTAGTGGCTCAACAAGTAAAGAAATCTGTACATCTGCGCTAATAAATAATGAATACATTGAATAATAAAAAAACTATGAGAAAAGAGCGCATTGAGAATTGATCGTGAGTTCAAATATTGTGATATTGAATTTAATCGAAATTGAACTGAATTTACAAATATCGTTGAGGAGGAATTTTAGCCCATTCTCTCTGGCAAAACTGCTTTAGCTCTGTCATATTCTTTGGATGTCTCATGTGTAACCCTCCCTTATTCAGTCCTTAGCATCTCTGTAGGGTTGAGGTCTGGGCTCTGACTCCAAAAGGTGGATTTTGTTTTTCTAAAGCCATTTTGCTGTGAACTTGCTCCAATGTTTTGGGTCGTTGTCCTGTTATATCACCCACCTTCTACACAGTTTCAGCTGACGTACAGACCTTCTCACATTATCCTAAAGAACTATCTGATATACTTGGGAATTCATCTTCTCCTCAATGATTCCTTGCTGGCCAGGTCCTGATACAGCAAAGCAGGCCCAAATCATGATGTTTTTACAGTCGGGATGATGTTTTCATGATGATATGCCATGCCCTTTCTACACCAGAGTGCTGTTTGGGTTTTTTTTCAAATAGTTTAATCTTAGTTTCATAAGTCCACAAAATATTTTGCCAATACCGCTGTGAAGTGTCAATGTGCTCTTTTGCAAACTTCAGGCGTGCAGCAATGTTCTTTCTAGTAATCAGCGGCTTCCTTCATGGTGTCCTGCTGTTCATGATTGTATTTATAACCAATAAATGAAAATTCAGGAATCATCATGAAAATAACTTGATATTATGCAACAGGTGAATCAAAGTCAAGTTACTATAAAATGGCCAACATATTATACAAAGCTGTGATTGGAAATTATTTAATTCTGTAATAATGAGGTAAGCTCCAATGCACACAAGTAAACTATAAGCGTTACACCCTTAACAGGAAGCAGTTAATAATTTTCACTCATCTTGCTCTGTATCACCTTTATCACTTTAAAATGAAAATAACACTGAATAATGCCCAGCTCAGAAATGTCCATGCAAATATATCTAATCACTACCTATGAAGTCCCATGTATATTTCAACGGCAATTACAGAGGCTGAAATATAGCCTTTCATTTGAATGCAACAACTCTTTATCTCAAAACCACCAAAGTATATCCAGAAAAGACAAAACACCCAGCACTACTTTTTTTTTTTTTTTGCAGCAGGGCCAGTCAAGATAGCCTCAAGGTGAAGCACTTCCCACTCGTCGGAAACCATTTGAACAAATTTAACCGATTTAAATCTTGGGGCAATAGTTCACCCTGTTGTTTATTCAAGTTCTAAAGAGACTCACCACCAACCAAAACTGTGTAATTATGATATCTCCATTACATTACAGAATATGAAAATAATGCCTCAGATTAAACGACTTTTGTCAATAATAAATATGAAAAGCTCATCTCGAATAGGCCCACCGAAGCCTTTTGGTGCTAGAAACAGCTGTTAGCTCCACAGGTATGCTAGTGCTAATCTGTGTTAGCTGTTGATGGATGTAATTAACAGTTATCCAACATCTTCTCATTTGTCTTGTTAAGACAAGACGCACTCTGCTGGAAACGTCAGGGTGGTGAAGGTGATCTGATCATTGTGTGCCTGTTGAATCACAATGACACTAAATCTACTTGTTTTTTATGGATTCCTAAACTTGTCAATGACATTTTAAATTCTTTTACTCAATCATTTCCATTGAGTTTTAACATTTTTTACAGATCACGCTCATGAGGAGTAGAAAAAGTATGATTTTAACCATTTCATTGTTATATTTTATTGAATCCTACCAACTTAAGTTGCTTTTTCTAGCAGGATAGTCAATGCCAATACACACTTTTTGCATTTTAATGTGGTAAATACAAATATTTGTACTCACCAGTTTAATGACAGTTCAATCAAGACACCAGTAAATCCAAATAATTCTCCGTATTAGAAATCCACAGCCATCCAGCTCTCACCTGGGGCAAAAATACAGATTTAGAATTAAGGGAGAAGATAAATCAGATTACATTTCTGATCATATCAAGCTTCCTTCATATCGCTATATGATTGTAATTTATTTCTTTGAGATAAACCCTTTAGATTGAGGCTCTCTCAGATCACAGATTTCAATGCTGAAAGAATTTAGTGTTGAACGATACTTTGAAACTCTAGTTTCCTAATCTATGACTTAAATGACAAAACTGCATTTATCTCAGTCAGGGTGACAGCTGTATCGCTTCGAACGAAATACACCTCATTAAACTTTTGATTTCTCTAAATGCTGTAAGTCCATTTCACAAGAACATTTCGCATTTTTAAAAGCCATGCAAGACTTTTTTCTTCTTGAGAAAGATGCATGATATAAACAAGATAGTTAAAATGAAAATGGAAAAGTAATTCTGATGTACTTATTTGTCTTCCAATTGCTTCTTTGCTTTCAGAACAGAAAAAAAAAGACAAACATGTATTTTTCCTAACAATTAAGAAAAAAAAGTTGCTCAAATAAAAATATAATACAAATATATAAATTAGTGCTGGGCAACGATTCATTGCAATTAATCACATCCAAAATAAATAAATAAAAAAAATTATGTAATATTTGTGTAACAAGATCTTTTAAGTCGAACAAACAAGCCTTTAATCGTCAAACGGGTAGACAGACAGACAGGCAGGGTAACCACATCCAAAAATAACCTCAATACCGGAACACAAGTCTGAGACAGAAACAAACTTAAATAGGGCAGACAATGACGGTAATGAACATGACACACCTGAACACGATAGACAATTAACAGAAACTAGGTTACACGGAGCACATGGGGTCACAGTTCGCCCCCCTCCCGGAAGCCTCGTCCTCGTGGTGTAGGCAAACAAAGGGGTGTGAGGAAAAGTCTCGAGGAGGTTCAGTAAGTGGTCGGGTGTCTAGGAGGTGGACGACTGGCAGAATCCATGGTGGTGATGACGGCAGGAAGAACCAAGGGGGAATCTAGAGGGATCTCGAGCAGGAGGAATCCGGCAGGACCCAGAGCCCAGCCATAGTGTGAACCCATGGAAGAGCCGACAGAGGCAGAAACGGAGAGCCGATGATCCGGGTCGACGCTGTGCTGGCGACCGATGCAGAGACGGGAATTCCCGAAAATGACGGTGGAGCCGGAGCGATAGAGGACTGAGGGCAAGGTGCAGGCACTGTCGGAGTCTTCCAGTTTAACTGCTCCACGACTTTTATTTTGGACACGATTAAACACGATTAATTGTTTCCCAGCTCTAAAAATATACATAAATACATACATAAATGGTCAGAAATGAATATTTCAAAAATGGTGTGTTTATGTCCAGCAATTCTGTGTTTATTCCTGCTAGAAAAAGAAGGTAATTGTGACTTCTTTTTTTTTTTCTTTGCCAATGTGAGTTTATATCTCACAATTCTGACTTTTCTTTGTTCTGCTGAACACAAAAGAACAAATTTTGAAGAAAGTTTGTAACCAGTTTGTTTTGCTCACCAATGACTTCCATAGTATTTTTGTTCCTACTATGGAAGGCAATGGTGATACAAAACAGCCTGGTTACAAACTTTCTTCAAAATATCTTATGTTCTACAGGAGAAAGACAATTATACAGATTTGGAAGTACTCAATTCAATTAGGTTTGGAACTACGAGGGTGAGTAAATTAATTTTCATTTTTGGGTGAACTATGACTTTAAAGCAAACAAGTTGCAATTACAAGCTTCCATAGAAAACAAAGAAAGTAGCAGTGTTCAATTCAATACAAAGCACTTAGTTGAATCAGTGAATAGCTTTAACCAGCTAATTGAAATCAAGCAACTTAACAAACTGACTCCCCAAAATGAATCATGCTTTCCAAAAACCTGATCCACGTAAATTAATCATTAGAGATATTGCTTCTATTTGCTACATACTCGACAGTAAGACAGAATGACACTAAACTAAATTAGACTGATGCCGTCTCATCTACAAGCTGTTCTCAGACATTTAAGAGTCCCATTTATTTGTGAGAAAAAATTCAGATCCATCCCAGTTCATAAATGATGGAAGATCCTTAGTCTTTCAATATTTATTGATCCTTTTTGGTAAGGAAGAAAAGTCGGTATTTTCTTAGAATCTGTCTTGCTCAAAATGACTTTAAATCCCCTTTGGAACATCATCAGTGTCATCAAAAATGGCATTTTTCTTGAATATTGAAACTTATTTGATAACGACTGCAAATTCTGATTAACATCAAATATGAGAGCTATGCCTTGTGTTCGAAAATTTTCATCCAGTCGGAAGAAAAATTGGAATGGGTAATTTACAGGCCATTACAAATTTGAGTTAGATGACATTCAACACTCAACTAATACGAGAAGTCTATTATTTTCCATGTTCTTTCCCGTGATAATAATTTTCATTTCTTACTTTTCACTTTTCATATTGCTTTTTCATTTTCCACACAGATAATTCCCATAACCAATTTCAGTAACACGGCCAGCTGAGAAAGGCCTGGATTATTCCATATTATTCTTTGAGGTCACATATTTCTAAAACCCCTTTTCAAACCAGTTATAGATTATAAAAGCCCTAACACATCAAGATTAGTGACAGCATAGTATGCCTCATATTATAATAGTTCTGGACAATATTAAGTAATAAGCATTATATCTATAAAATTATAAAATAATAATAATAATAATGATAATAATAATAATAATAATAATAATAACATTTATTCATTTCATCATTTCACATAATGCTGCCTACAGTATTTACTTGTTAATCCTGGAATTTATTGTAAAATAAAATAACTTTATAATATAAGCATGTTATCTATGAAATTATAAATTAGTAATAATAATAATAATAATAATAATGTGTGTGTGCGCATAGTTTGCCATTCATCAATACAAATTCAGTAACAATAATAACAATAATAATAATATAATACATGTTTATGTAATATACATTCCATTATATATGATGAAAAATATAAATGAAAATATAAATTTTATTTGATTGAAGATTTTTTCAATATCTAATGAGTCATAAAAAATACACACATGTATATATACCATGTATAAATAGTTTTAGACTTTTTGAACATGATTTAAAAGTGAAGTGATGAAATAAAATCTTTATTGAATATAATGTTCAAGATATTAATGTTAGTTGGTGAGTGATTAAGATGAAAATAAATAAATTAATTGAAAGCCAATTCACAACACACACACACACACACACACACACACACATATATATATATATATATATACGGTCACTATTGGGCTCAAACTTTTGGACCTGCTGTAATTTTTTGCACTTAAAGAAAGAAGCATGGGTTAATTTGTGAGATTTAAAGGCCTCACTTGAGACCCTTTAATATCTCAAGTCCTCTTCACACTGTCTTTTGTGCTGTAGAGTACAGCGGCTCACACAAACTCGCCCCCACTCAACACTCTCTGTCTTTAAATCCTGCACCAGTTCCTTTTAATTGAAATTCCATTGATATGTAGTCTACTGTGGCCAGTTTATACCTTAAAGTAATCCAAGTGATAATAGTTTCATTGTTACTGTGGCTGGAAATAGGCTGTAAAGGGGAATTCTGAAGACGTGACGCTGTGATTATTGACAGCTGGGCCTCTGGGGCGAATCAATTGTTATTTTTCCCCCCGCTCTGATTTCTAGGCCTGCCAGGTAGCCAGCTGTCATAATTAAGGCCATCCAGACAGATACTGAAACACAGAAAGAATAATAATGGCGTTAGTGTGTCGCATACAAACACACAAATGCATGGCCCTTCACAACACTTCTGTAATCTGTAAATGAAAGATGCAGTAATGATGATTTCCTTTAGCATACTGTATCTCATATTGTTACGTGTAAGTGTGTGAACCTTGCAGAAGTATTATGCAAGCTTCAATGTAGTTCTCTGTACCGTCATACAAATAGCACTCAATCTGAGTCGAGTCTTTAGAGGTGATAAGGGGAAATTGAGACAACAGGGCAAACATGGGGTGAGAGGAATTCTGGGATTGCTTATGAATACTGAGCAGCCACTTTATGGACCATATCACCAATATGAATAAGGAGTTGATAATTATGGCTTATATGATGCAGGCTTCACATGATATATACATACTTCACTAAATTTTGTTTTCTTAAAGAGACAGTGTTTTTATTTACGTGAGCCTGATGTTTTCCATTAAATGATAAATAAATAAATAAATAAGGACAAAAGCATGTAAAATCACACAAACTTAAATTAAAATAAAAACTGAAAGTTAAAAAAAAAAGTCAATTCCAAATATTAATTTTATAATGTAATAATATAAAAAATACATATAAATTATATAAAAAGAAATTCTGGAAATCAACCAAATATATGCATTTTTTCTACATCAAAAACTAATTATTGTCTTCTGTATTTCAATAATTACACTCAACAAAAATATAATTTTTCATGAGATGGACTTAAAGATCTAAAATTCATTCCAGATACACAATATTACCATTTCTCTCAAATATTGTTCACAAATCAGTCTAAATGTGTGAAATAAATCCCTAATTGCCCCATGCAACTTTACAAGTTGTTTGGACAGAAATGTGTGTTGGGAGTGTGTGTACTCAACCACCCAACAATGATAAAGTAGTTTTGTTATGTAAAATAATAAAAAAAGTTGCCCCTTCTGAAATCAAGCCATTCTCAAATGCATGTCGGTGTGACATCAATAGTTGATTGACAACAACGTGTCACACAGACTTAACTGGTGTCTTACCCCAGGCCCACCCTAAGTGAGCTGTCATCAGACCGAGACACAGAGACAAGCAAAACTCCTAAGAGATTGAGGTGTTTTGTTGTTGAATATATTAATGAACACAGCAGTAGTGATTTACTCCCGACATCTGAGTGACTAAAGATGCGGAGGAGTAATGTTACGTTTGGTTCTGAAGGGTAACGCGCCCTTGATAAACCAAAATGCGTTTATGTTCTGCGAATCATTCACGATCCAGCCTCACCTACAGAAACAGTGAGTATAATGTCTTTTAATGAATCTTTGCAAATCGCCCTTTCCTAATAATGTGCTAACTAGCAAGTTTCACTATGAATACGGCTAAACAAAGATCCTCCGAGAGTGCCTCGGAAAAGAGGGGCGAGGTCAGCGGAGCTCGTGAAGATTTAAAGGGGAAGTACACAGAACAGAGTGATTTCTAAAGAGATATAAAGGAACAACTTAAGAGTGAAACATTCCTTTTTGGTTGAACTGGTCCTCTAAGATGATTAATATGGACATTCTTATGCTCCGCATGTTGACATCATACATTAAACATTAGTCTGTCCATTTAGTATGCAGGGTACATTTACTCTGTCTTCAAAAACAAAATGTATATTTCAGATTTCCAAACCTTCTCCTTAAGTGACAGACATGACATCATTTTAATGCATTTTGGTTGCCATGGGAGACCTCCTCATGCAAAGCTACGGAGCACGAATCAAAGAACGAGAGATAGTGTGAAATTCCTTTACTTCAAAGGCTAGTCTGGTCTTTCTAATTCTTTAATGTTGGCATTGGCTCTTTTTCTTTTCGGCCTATAACTCTGCAGTGTCAGAGCCTTTGGCTTCAAAGAGAGGCGATCTGTCGGCTGGCACAGTTCCTCGGTGACAGACATGGCAAGTGTGTAGGACTCGGGGGTCCTTCCTATAAGAGGGGTCCATGTTTGAACGAGTGAATTCTGTCCGTCAGTATCCACTGACCCCTCCGGGGCCGCCTGGGGCTCCATCTGAGCCGTGGATCCTGCCAGACAACCTGAATAATGGAGCTGCCGCTGGTCCACTTAAAGTAGCCCGAAGAAACAGTTTAATGCCCAGAGGTTGCTTGTTCATGGCTCTGGAGAATTGAATTTAAATTGTCAGTCTTGACTTGACTTTTTTTTTCTAAAGAAATCTTAAAAGAAATTAAAATAGAAACAAAAGATGATACAACTGGCATACAGTAATTGAACTATAAATATTAATTTGGATTGTACAGTGCACACAATTTGCTTTTAGAGGTATCAAATGAGAAAGTTTGAGAATACATTAAGATCTCAGATCCTGGAGCTATAAAACATAAAAAATAAAAAAGATAAATTGCACGTTTCATTTCAGTTGGAAATAGCATAACGTAGTTGGTCTGAGAAACTAAATGAGAAATATTTCAATGACATTTATACTCATAATGACATTTATGACTTCAGATTTTGTTTTTCTTTGTATTAAAGTGAGATTACTTGATTTTTTAGAAAGAAAGAAAGAAAGAATATTTGAACTCTTAATGAAAAGTATGATTTCTTTTTTTAATTAAATTAAGATTACTTAGGTGTTTCTCAAACCGTTTGGGATGGATGGATTGATTAGTCTCTGTGCTGTCTAGGAGAAACAATTGAGACACTGATTAATTGATTGGTTGGTATTCATTTATTCATTCACTTAATATTTTGTTTGATCACTGGCTTCAGTATCTTGGTTTAAAGTTTGTTAGATTTTGAGAACAATATATTATTAAACTTCAGTACTGTATCTTGACATGGGTCTCCATTTCTCTTCTAAATCTATAAAATCTAAATGTTATCGAGATACTATAAACATCTTACTGCTCATTTTCTGATCAGATACTTTGGTATTGTAAGCAAAATCCTCCATTTTCTCAGAACTGTAGTATCAAAACTACATCTCAGATGTTTCTCCTAAAAGACTTTGCTATTTATCTTTGAAAGACTGAATGAGAGAACTCTCATTCCCTGACTTCTGATAGCAACCTAAATAATCAAATGTCTAGGTCTATAGTAAAAACTGTGATTGTAATCCAGTTTGAGCATCTCAAGCAAGCGTCTGAATTTCTTCCTCATTAAATTTCAGTGTTGTCTATTGGACACAATTAAGATATTTGAGCATCCCATTTGGTCATTTTTTCTTCTCATGGGCAGTGCTTCACAGACTTTGAAATCAAATGCAACATTCTTCATTTCCTTACTGCTGTCTAGAAAGGAATCAAATGAAATATTAAAGAGATATTTTTTACTTTTCCCGCATATGATATTTTACATACATTACCACTGCAGTTATATTCAAAAGCCAAGACAGAAAGTAAATTAAATAGGCATAAGAAAGCCCTCAGTATGGAAGAAAGGTATATGAGCTATATTGGATAACATCCATGAAAAATAGCGTCTTAGATTATTCGGCGTGCTATTATTTCCAGAGCACAGACACAGGCGTGTTTGAATAATGCATTGAGGTTCAGTCCCCACTTCAATAGATTTGTGCAATCCACTTTTACCAAATTAATGTCGGCTCGGCAAAATATGGCTGTTTTTATTCCCTCACTGCATGAAGTACCAGGAAGTAACAGATTTGCATGATAATCAAGATGGCATAGACAAACTTGAATACATGAACGTATGTGACTCCAATTGAGCATCTGCCTCTAACATGGATTCGAGCGCACAGAGAATAGAGCGTGAATAATAGTCAGAGAGAGCAAAAGACAGAGGGAGGGAAACGGAGATAAATAATGGTATCACAATAGCAGCACTGATTAATATCGCAGGAACTAAACGCCTCGCTATAACCGACAGGACAGTACGACTGGCGTCATTTAAACTGGCCGTTCCACCTCCAGCCTGTTCTTTAGCTGGCATCTGACACCTGGCAGCTCTTAAACCCACTGATCTGAGGCCAGCTGGATGGACTCAACAGTCTGTCCATCCCACTCACGCTCAGAGGCTAATACTGACTGACCCAAATGAGATTCACACCGCCTGCCGCACTCATGCTAAGAAACCCAGGACGATTGTGCAGCATGCTAAAAATTCAAGCCTTTTGTTACAGTATATTCTTAACCAATAGCAAAATGTTTTTTATTATTCAAAAAATAATATATTCTGACCAAGGTGCATTTAAAGGGGTCATATGATGTTGCTAAAAAGAACCTTATTTTGTGTATTTGGTGTAATGCAATGTGTTTATGCTGTTTAAATACATTATTTTCCACATACTGTACATTACTGTCTCTCCTCTAAGACCTGCCTTCTGAAATGGGCAAATTGTACAAAGCTCATCGTTCCAAAATAGCAAGGTGTGCACTGTGATTGTCCGAGTGTCCCAAGAATCTGATGGAAAAAATTACACCCCTTACCATAATATGCTGTCTCCTGGCACTATGACACAGAAACAATAAAACCCGTTACAAACTAGGAATTTTTTTGAATCCAGTGGAGACATAATTATTTATTATCATGACTTAGTACTTGTCATGTTTCCCCTCGTGCCTTGCCCTCGTGTTCCATGTTTTTGTTTTCATTCAGTCTCCCTCGTGTGCTCCTGT
>JAUMHG010000079.1:4574880-4589342 GCA_032359395.1 Enteromius anoplus
GTTAAGTTTATCCTGTCTCCGAGTTCTGCCTGCCTGCCGTGCCTTGCTTGCGAGAGCGCGAGCTCCACGCACCGACGAATCGTGACAGTACTGTCTATTTATTTTATTTTCATTTCAAAATGTCTGCATTTGTGATCAGAGAAATGACAAAACATTACCCTTCACTGCTTAAAACTCACATTTGAATAGTAAGTAGCAGGTTATTTTAATTACAAAACATAGTGGTCTTAAAGATTATGAGTCAGAAGCCCCAGACTGTCCAGGCAAAGGCAGAAATGCTCCACTTTATAGTCTCTAGGCACAGCCAGTATAGACTGCTCTTTAGGTTTTAGGAGTCGGTCCTTTGTAAATGCACTTAACATACTCTAATAATTGTGTCGAACTGTTCTGGAACAGTGTTGTGAATACAACTTGACCATTGATTTCTAGTTATGTACCCTTTGGGAAGCACAAACAGTAGTTTCTCTTTCACAACGACACTGTCAGACATTCACCACAACCACCTCTATCATCTGCATCACCTAAAGCACCGCCCACTCATTCTGCCTCACCAGAGTTCTGATCCCAAACACCTGGATATCATTACCACACCTTATATATAGACATTTCCTTCATTCAGCCAGTGTCTGGTCTTCCGTTCACTACCCCTACGTTAGCTCCAGACCTCGATCTTCTCAGACTCTCCAGTGTGTGCTCTACATCTCTGCTCTGCTCCACGGACACGTGACAGAATACCAGACCAACACCGACTATGAGCACTGAAACACCACCTGCTTCAGAGCCACTCATGGAATTTGGGAATGCCCTCAAGCCGGCTTTAAACCCAACACTTACGCCGCCTTCTGCCTCAAGTTGTCTCATGGCCATGCCCGTAACATTTATGGGCGAAGCGGCTGAGTCTAGCGGTTTCCTCCTCCAAGTCAGTTCATATATCCAGATGCAACCACAACAGTTTTCTTTGGAAAGTTCCAAGGTGGCATCTCCCTCCTGACTGGTAAAGCCCTCTTGTCACAAGCCGCGCCTCCGTGGCGCTCTCCGGGACACAGCAGCGGGAACCTTCGCCTGAGTTTTAGTTCCACCCGGACCCTTTTTTACCCATGTACCTGGAATAACTTCCTCTACAGGTGTTTCATATATCTGCTCTATTTAAAGAGCGATCTCACGCTAGATCGGCGCAAAGTCATAACTACTCCTGTATTATTTCTAAGCGTTTTTGGATTATTGATTACTGCTGCCTGCCCTGACCATTTCTGCCTGTTTATTGACCACGATTTGCTGTTTGTCTCTGATACAACTGTGCCCGTGTACCGACCATTGCCTGTTTGACTACTCTCATTAAATCTTGCAAATGGATCCTACTGACTCCCGTGATTCATCACACCTCCAATGGGCTAAAGCTATTTGGAATGCTAATAATCCACATCAATTTGCAAGTTGGACTATTTCATTCGGAAAGGATGCAAATCTTGGTACTGGAGGATTCCACCATGAGTATCATCCTGGGACGCTCCTGGCTACAACATCGCCCCACTCTCCACTGGCATCCCTGTGACACCATCAGATGGAGTAAATACTGCTACGAACATTGTCACTTCAACGTTCCTCATCCATCACCCGTTGTCCTGTTATCTACTCAAGTAGAGAGTCCTGAACCAGCGACCCCTCCAGAAATCCCTGTGTAGAATATGGCGTTCCAGGATGTCTTCAGCAAACAATCTTCCACCTCACCGGCCATGGGACTGTGCGAATAAGTTGCTGTCTGGAGCTAATCTACCAAAGAGAAGGATCTACCCCCTGTCTAACCTGGAGCACCAGGCGATGGAATTCATTGACAAAGCCTTAAGACAATGTTTTATCCAACCATCTTCCTCGCCGGCCGCTCTAGGTAACACCTGTGTTCTTGTCATAGTTGACAGATTCACCAAAGCATGTAAACTAGTTCCGCTGAGAGGCCTACCCACGGCCATGGCAACAGTAAAACATTTATTTCATCAGGTCTTCAGACATTTTGGAGGAGATTTTGTTGGTGCGGGGCACTCAATTCACCTCTCATGTGTGGAAAGCTTTCTTTAAGCTACTGGGTGTTACTGTTAACCTTCCAATTATCATCCATAGACTATTGGCCAGACTGAGAGAAAGATCCAGGAACTATGGCGTTACCCCCGGGCATACTGCCAAGATGACCAACACTGCTGGAGCAGGTTCCTCATGTGCGCACAGAGCTCTCTCCGCCAAAATACCACCAACCTAGCACCCTTCCAGTGCATACTCGGATACCAGCCTCTGCTGTTTCCCTGGAAGGAGGAACCCTCTAATGCTCCAGCTGTCGACCACTGGTTCAGAGAAAGTGAGAGAGTATGCGACATAAGAGCTTTGCTGACGCCTGGAGGAGAGCTACACCCAACTACCAGCCAGGGGATCTTGTCTGAACATGGCACCCATGTATGAATGTATGAATTTCTTCGTTCTGCTGAACACAAAGGAGAAAAAAATTGTGACCCGGCTGTTTTGGTCACCATTGACTTCAATGAAATCAATGGTGATCAAAATAGCCTGGAAAGAAATTCATACAGGTTTGGAACTACTTCAGGGTGAGTAAACGATGGCAGAGTTTTTAAGTTTTATTGACCTATTCATTTAAGACTGTCTAGGTAATTTAGTTTTTACTTTATATTTACAGAAAATGTGATTAAGAAATTGGTCTTTTGCAGTGTCTTATTTTGCTAAAAAGCATGGCTGTTGCATTTAGTTATCATTCAACTGATTAGTTTTTTCTATTCTCATCATAATCTCAAACACTAATTACTAATTAGCAAATAAATGAACTCATTGCCTTGGAAACAGATGGGAAAGCTGGGAAAATAATCAAGATGAAGAGATTTTAACAGCAAAGAAGCACACACAATGACACCAAGGTAAACACGCAAACACTCTCCTGGCTCCAGGACAAGGTGCATTTACCTAAAGCCCCTTCAAATAGGAGCACCTCTGATATTCCAAACACACTGACTCCGCTGAGCACCTTAAAACAGCAACGGATGAAAATAGGCCTGACACTCAGTGAAGTAAATTGCAGTGGATCAATTGAAAATGTCACCTTCACGGACAGATTGATTAAACGCAAAGTGCTGAACGCTCCTTATCCCCCAGAACCGCAGGCATAAGTCTGGGATGCAAAGCAGTCTGGGAATGTGGCGATGGCTGATGAGGTGTAACTTAAAAAATACAGCGCGTAGTCTATTCTGTTCATGTAAGCACAGGAATACATGCACAGACATACTTATTTATGCCTTTTTTGATGCTTAATATCAACGTTAGAAGGTGCTGAGATGAATTTGCCCGTACTCCTTCATTTCTCATCACGGGGCATTGTGTCAATGAAATTGAGGCACTTGAATTTCTTATGAATTGGTTTCTAGTGAACGTACATCAAAAAGGTTATTTGGCTTCAGTCACTTCAAATCATTTATCCTGAGAAAATGAGGGCTGTTTCTCATTTGACTTTTTACGCACTTACAAAGAGCTCCGGGAAGTACTTGCAAAGTTTTATTGTTAAGTTGTTTGTAGGCCGAAGTGGTCACTTTACAGCTTTGCACACACACATATGTTCATAGGTTGCTCGCACTTGACCAACACATCGTTTTTACAGTTCAATTACACAGATTGACTTTAAATCAATCACACTATAAATGAATAGTAGCCTAATTGTTTAAATAAATAAATAAATAAATACAATGATTATCATCATACTCACACGCTTTTAATTGATATTATAACTAATTATACTAACTATACTTAGCAAAATTACATAAAGTAAGATTTAATAAAATAATAAAAACAAAATTATAAGAATTATTTTAATTACATTAAATTATATAATATATGTCTAAGTAATAAATATACACAGTACACACATAAATGTTATGTAAATAAAAACCTTTATGATTAATCGTATCTAAATCATTAACTACACTAACATACATATTTTTTGGGGGGACTGCCTTTCACAAGATAGTTTTATGTTCCACAGAAGAAAGATGCAGTTTTGAAACGACAGGAGAGTGTGCTGAATTTTCATTTCTGGGTGAACTATATTACAGTAAATAGATTTCTCTTTTTTGGCCTTCCTGACACTTTTATTTGCAGTATATATAGTCGGCTATGAAATGATTTGAAAAAGAGTGGGAGAGAGTTTTTGGAGTGTTTGCCTGGATGTTGAAATCCATAACACCGGGGCGGCTTGATTCCTCAGACTCTGACATGATTCCTCAGGTCATCGGCATATGTTTCACCCAAATACAGCACTCTCTAAGCAGGTAGTACACTCTTTCTCTCCCGCTCCCTTCCTCTCTCTCCGTCTCCAGCAGTCTTGAAGTCCTTGCTATCTTTCTCTGAAGGACAGGGCCATTTATAACGGCCACCGGATTTTGGCTGCTGTATTTGTCCGCCTCCGAACAGCTGCCAAGACCTGAACTGATACACTCCTGGCTCACCCTCTCTTCACAGTGGGTGCTGCAGTTTATGAGTCCCTGTAATGATTAGTGCATTATTAAAAATGATCGTCAGGTTCACAGATCAGCTAGAAAGGGCTCATAAAAAAAACTATTTTTAAAAGCTTGGTTCCTATTTTGAGATTTGAAAGACGTCGGCACGCTACGCATCATTAATCTGCGAGTGAGCTATGGAAGAGGAGCCAAAAAATAAATAAATAAATTGTAACAAAAAATATTTTTAAGCTTCCAAGGTCTTTCATTTCAGAAGTACAAGCTTATTTTGGACTCGCGTAGTTGCACCTTAATAATAATAATAATAATAATTATAGTGTCATTTTCATTTGCATCTCCCATTAGGTAGTAAACAAGCCCCTAACAATTCTTGGAAGTGGATACATAATCTGAAGAGTTTACACATAGTAATGAGCCTCAAAAACCACCAAAAAAAAATTAATACTGAGAACCCAAGCGCTGGGAACTGCGCTATCATAAATCAAGTCTTGAACAGGGGAACATTGGAGGTAAACAAGACCATTCAAAACTACACAATGCAACATGTTTAGTGAGCAAAGAGTCATTTATCTGTGAGATAAGAGCTTCAACCAGACCTTGGTGTGTATGAGAAGATTAATCTTCTTTACTCTGCATGGTTTACCCTGTTGCTACAAATTAAACAGATACTAACAGGTAGGCCCACTTGCGACCTGCGTTATATAAAAGAATTGGAGCTGAGAGGCACTGAGAGAAGAAAGAGAGAGAATGAGAGATATACATTAGATATGAGCAGTAGGATGGTAAAAAAAAATTTTACAGTTCATACTGCTGTAGAAATATTAGGTCAGGTTAGGATGCTATTAAAAATATGCCAATTTGTTGACGTCATTTACACTGTAGCAAATAAATTTCCAGACTGCTTTATGGCAGCTTTACGAGTTAAAGTGCCCCTGTTATGCTTTTTCAAACACAATCGTTCATGCAGTGTGTCATGTAGCTGTATGTGAACATAAACTATCTGCCAAGTTGTGACGCTGACAGTGCACGATTAATAAAGTTATTGTCTATCAAAAAAAAAGAGTCGACTCACATTCACCTAAACGAGTCGTCATCAATTTGAATATTTCTCTGTTACAGCCACACATCACGAAGTACCATATTTGCATAATGTCTGCCCACGTTCTGTGTCGCAAACAACTTGCCCGCCCCCAAACAGTACAATTTCCGTGTGGATTACTTTAAATGAAGAAGACGCTGTATCCAGTGAGAGTTAATTTGTTTTATATGCCCTTCTGAAAGATGAATCTACAAATAATGAGTGATAAACATTCAATAAGTAATAATTACAAACAGTAATGATAAACGATGGCTTAACGCAGTGCTATGCCTTATACAATGCTCACAATGAAGTTCACTACGTAGAGGTGTGCCAGATTCGCTTACAAAAGCACTGCCCACTGTAGTTTTGGTACAACATCTGTAATTTGCACATATGGAATTTAATTGTGCGAAATGAGATCTGACCTTCTTTGATAAAAACATAACTTTTTTTTTTTTTTTTAACCACATTGCATGATGTACTTAAGAGGTAAATAAATAAATAAATATTCCAGTGCATTAAAGTACACAAACTTTCTAGAAATGTATCTAAATTCTTAAAAATATGAATTCTAAAAAGAGGGTTTTGCTAAAAAGCCATAGAAGAACCAATTTTTGTTCGCTAAAGGATCTTTTAGTAAACAGTTAATAAAAGAACTATATTTTATATAAAGAACTTCTTAGTCACCTGAAAAGCCTTTCTACTAAAGTGTTTAAAAAAAATAATCTAAAAAGGCTTTTGTAGTGAATGACATAAAAGAGCTATGTTTGGTTTCTTAGAGAATGTTTTAGTTCTTTAAAGAAAAATGTATTTTTTATTGCTAAGAACATGAAAAAAATTCAAAGAACCTTTTTTTTAAGATCTAAGCATCTACATGGATCCAATAGAGAACCTTTATTTTTAATAACATTTCACAAGTTTCCACTTCCTCATTGATAATGAATATTAAGCATGTTTGCCGTACTGTCCAAGGAGCGGGCTGGGAGCTCGGGGGACCCCGAGACCTAAAAAGGCGAGGGCTGGGCAGAGTTCGGAATTCCTACACACGCCGATCCCCACACGCTCCCCAGAGAAGAATGGGATAGCATAGAGTTGAATGGTGATGCAGTTAGAGAAGCGAAAAGCAATTGAGCAGAAACTGAGAGACTGGAAACCAGTTGTCCCTGACTAAGCAAGCCGAGGGCGACGGTGGCAAGGAACAAAAACTCCTCGTGGGAGAAAGAAAAACCTTGGGAGGAACCGCGCTTAGCGGAGGCCAGTTCTCCTCTGGCCGGAGACCTGACACCTGGTTCCCAGTTGTGTGTTGTAAGGGGCGGAGGAGGGATGGAAGGGGCAAGTAGCAGGGAAGAGGAAGTTGGCGATATTTAAGAGCTAAGAAGTCTTAACACTCTGATAAGATAATCGGGTAACAAGGAGATTGGAAAAGGCTGGTTAATCGTTCATACGTGCTCCTCCCGAAATTAGTTAGGAAAAATCATATAGTGCAATGAAAAGGGTCTTCATGGAAGCACATATGTCTTCTTGAAAATATAAGTTCTTTATTGGCCTTGATGGTTCCATGAAGAAACTTTAACATTCATTTAATCAATCAGTGTCATTCATTTATCATTTCATCTGATTTTTAAGGATCACTCATGGGTAAAGTTCAGATGGAGGGGTCATCAAGCTCCACTAGATGACACTCCACCCCCATCTATGTGTTGTTCTGTGTTTCCCCATTTTCATCCCCAGGACTCTTATTATAAACTTGTGTCTCCACCTAGCCTATCTGTCTACATGGTATCTCATTAGTTGCTCCTCCCCTTGGTCTCGTTATCTTGTGTGTTTAAGACCCACCTGTGTTTTTCATGTTGCCGATCATTGCGTGTGTAAACCCCTTGTAAAGCTATCCGTGTTTCCCTGTTATCACGCCATCGGCTTGTGCTGATCTCAGTACACCCGATCTCACATTCTTATTCACTGAAGTACTAATTACCGTCAGGTTGAGATCATTTAGAGAACCATATATAAACACCACTCACCAGTTCACCTACGGCGAAGATCAAGGTAACATCACTATCTGTTCTTTCTGCCTCTTTTCTGGTTTCTATGACGACTCAAGTTATTGATCATTGTTCGATTGTGCAAAAGAGTATTCAAAACGCTACTTGCCTGCACTGCTTATCTCTGTGTGTCTCTCACCTATCTGATTGTTCCTCTCAAGCCGCTGCTCCATAGTTCAACGAGCTTACCTGGATATCCACCTGATTGCATCCTTCCAGTTGGAGGGCTAGCTCGAAAGCAGGACTAAGGAACATACAGCAGGATTGCTGTTCTCTTCACTCACCTTTCTACCCACCTGCTCATTACTGCAGTCACGAAGCGAGCTGCTGGCTTCAACGATTCACGTGACAGAATACATAACACTCACATTCGCTTACTCACCTGTACCACTCACCTGTGTTCAAAGAATCCTGCACCCTTGCAACAGTCTTCATTCCCTCCATCCAATCTGCTAAGGAAAAGACGGGATCAAGAGAGTGGAAAGGATTAGCGATCTGGAGATCGCCTCAAAGCTACCTGCTCAAATGATCTCGTCAAAGACACTTATACTTACCAACTTCAATAAAACTATAAAACTCACCTCTTGTTTTCCGTCTCCTCCATTGCAGAGCATTGCACTTGTGTTCGTGTTTTTTCGACCCTGCCTGCCTAGGATTTTCGCTCTTGTCTCTGCCCCTTTGGATTACATTTGCCGATTGCCATAGCCACATATTTTGGATTATTCTCATGTCTCTGCCTCTGATGTTCCCGTTCACTGTTCCTCGACCCTGTTTGCCTGTACTGTGAGTTTTCTTAAAGAAATAGACTGCACATGGATCCATTTGCTCGCGTCATCCCTCCGCTCTGTGACAATAGGGATATGGTAAAAAAAAAAAAAAATCTAATTAAATGTTGTTCCATGGTCAACAAAATGTTTATTTGTGGTGAATAATGATGTTGATTTTGTTTGGTGATATTTTTGGTGGTAATGACCGTTATGACAGTTCATTATCCATAACATACATCATTGCAGGTCCTGATTTTCCTTCGTTAGATGCGTTTCTAGCTCAACATATTTTGTTCACACTGGAACAACATTTAAATGGAAACATTTTATCAAAATCATATTCCCTACATCTAAACCTAACCTTACCCATGAGTAGCTTCTAAAATCAGCAGATGTAATAGGTTAATGACACTGATGTACAAGTACCTAACACTGATTTTAAGCCAAAACTTCACAAAAACTATAAACTGGTTCTTCAAATCTGATTGTTTAATTATAATGTTGTTCCAGAAACATGCTTCACTTGGTCAAAATCGGGTTCTGCATACATCCTTTGTGTGGTAAACCACAAACCATATGACATATGTAAGATTTTGGTCATACTTTCCAACCCTTATATTGTGAAAAGACGGCAAACAGTGATGTCAAAGCAACAAAGGGAGAATATGAAGGACAAGAGTTCACCAGGGGACAGAGGACACACAGGGAGAACAGAGAACAGAAGCTTTGTGAGAGAGAATTAATATCAGCGTGTCTTGCACAGAATATTTTTAGAGACTGAGCACAAGCAAGCATCCATCAGTTGGACCCAGTGGCCGTACGGATGCCCAATCGTAGCTGGGAAGGGAGGGTGGGATGGGGGCAAAGAGGGGAGTGGTTTTAACCATAACCAGAGTCATGTGCTTGTGCCAAAGCGAATCTCATCTCATCTCCAGACGTAAATCTAGTCAGCTTTTTTTCCCCATTGGCGGGAAAAGCTGGGTCTGAGAGACAGGGCAGATAAATCAGATCGGAGTCAGGCTTCCGGGGCCATTGAGGAAGGTGGGACGGGAGCAGAATTGCTACACGGACCCCTGCCTTTAATGACATACACTGGGACTGCAGAGAAGTGTAAATCTGGTCCCTCTTCCCGCCTCCTCCTCCTTCCTGGTGCAAAGTCACCTCTTGCTCTGAAAGCAAACCGAACGTCAACGTTGACTAATGTGGAATCACAGTCAGCTGTGATAATTGCAGTTCTAAGTGTTCTCATTGTTCTAATTCTAGAACTCCAGATGGAGTTGAGTGTCGCTTCTTCTCAACCCAGTTTATGTCAGTGGTTCTTTGCAAGAAACAAAACCCACACGAAAGACAAATCACAAATGACATCTCTTTAATACTGTATCTCAACTGCTTCTCCTAGATAGGATTCCTATCATGAGGAATCAAACTGTCCTTGATCTTTGGAGATAAAGGCTCTTCATCTGAATGTGAAAACAATATTTAAAATATAAAATTTTAGAATTCAAAACATTTTATAAAAAGAGCACTGAATGAAGTAATTTTGCAAAAAAAATGACTCATTCTGAACTCTTGATATTTTTTTCTTTTTTTTTTTTTAAATCAGAGAGAAGTCTGCATTTAAACATAAGATGATCAGAAAGCAGTCAAGGTGGTCTGCCCAGTTACTGAAAGTTTGTGAAAGAAAGCTTAAACAACACAAGAGGTTAAAAGCCAAATGTGGAAAAGTTCACCAAACCTATGCCGTTCCTGTCTGTGTGTAGCACCTACAGTTCTGCAGACTTTTATTTAGGATGTGGGAAAGTTCACCAAAAGTATGCAGTCCCTGACTGTGTAGCACCTACAACTCTGCACACCTTTCTAAAAGACCTCAACATTAAAAACAAGGAGCTGTCGTTTTCATTTCCTTGACAGTTTTTGCGACAGTTTCCAGTTTTTCCAGTTAAGTCAGTCAGACTTTGCAAAGAGTTCGATATATTTAGATGAGGACAATTTAAGGGTCAAAGGATTCTAGAAAATGGCCATGTAATTACAAGTGTTTTTGGCACGCTTTAAGTGGACCTCTGGGAAAAATTTAATAATAAAAAATGTATGACGTGTCCCCTTTACGTCTCCTGCTCCTCATTAATCTCACATGTGCCATCACTGGAATTGAAAAAAAAAAAAAAAAAAAAAAGATCAACAACACTATAAACTCTGTGCAGATGCAAAACCTTAAATATTTATTCACTTGCATAATGTCTGAATTAAACATTTCCTCTCTATGGTATTTTTAAAATATAACATTTAAAATCAAATCTGTAACCTTTAGTATGTCCCCAAAAGTATACACTACCAGAAATAAAAGGGACCCTATACATGTCTTGGGGCCAAACATTACAAAAGACACAAGTCCACGGTCAAGATTTAATCAAAGCTCTTGGGTCACGTGTGTGTCAATAATTCAGTCTCACAAGGAAGACTGCAGCAAATCTTTTTAATTGAAAAGACCTGGCTGCATTGATCTGTCTGAACATGCCCAGAGAGGGTGATGTGCAGTTCAAACACAGATCAGGGGAGCTCCAATGGTGTTTGGCTCATGGGTATACTTGATTGTTGCATTGAAACCTTAGGCGGAAAATCCATCTGACAGTAAACTTAAACAACATGACTCTGGTGCCATATCGAGAGCTAAATTCAGTCACTAACCAAAGGGTTAAGATTGCAAAAATGCATTTTAGCCCCCAAAACGTCCAGGCTGCTTAGTAGCAGATGTGTTTTTGCCTGTAAACATGAGTATATCAAAACTGGATCCCAAAATAACACATATACATTTTTAACCAAGATCTCAGGCCGTAAGCAAAGATTTTTGGTGCATGTAATTTTGGATCCTTATTTTGTAATTCCATGGTATAATTCCTGCTAGAATGCTTCTGCAGGATGAAATATTCATGTATGCACAGATACACAGTTGACCTGAATGCCTAGGGACGTTCCACCTCTAGATGGAATGAGAGACATGAATCTAATGGCAAAGCTATGTTCAGGCTCTGGAGAAGGGATGTTTGGCTGATGTCAGGATGAAATACTTGACCTTGCGCTTTCATCCAGCACAGAGGGAAGATTCAGAGAGCGATCACTCCATACATAAGAACAGTCTGAGAGCTGACTGGGACTGGATGGGCGGAGCTGATGTGCTTGTGAGAGCTGTGCCTCTCAAATGGAGTGAGGGAAGTTTCTCACCTTTTGTGGGCCTTGTTTGTGCCTTATGCAGTTGCTGAAGGTGAGGGAAATATCGATATGGGAGAGGAGGAAAATGTTTTGAAATAGCAGAGATGAATCGGAAACATTGTTTAATTTTTCAGAACATTACAACATTTGATTCAAAGTTAGATACATGAAATAGCTGTATACCTAATGTCTTTCGGGATGCAATTGACTACTTGCAGCATGACGCTTTGCAAATGATGTAACGGAAACTGAAATGACAGTATAGTTCAACTATTTAAGTTAATAAACTCAAAATGAATCCAGGATATATTCCATAAAACATTATTTTATTTTTTCTCAAAACGAGGGGAAAATACTGATTAACAAAAGTGATTTTGTAACATGTAATTTGTACTTTGCAGGTGTTATACAGACTGTACAGTGAACAAAAGGCTCAGGAATGGAACTGTGCCATGACAGCAGGCATCTCTGGACACATAACAGCTGATATTACTACCTGCGAGGAAGGCTGTTTCTAACACCATTATATGCAGTTGATGTGACATCTGTTACATCAGACAGCTTATAATGTGACAAACCCTCTCATTTAAATTCTTTCAGTGTGTATTCCAATGATAATAGTAATAATAAACACCTTAAAATGCATGCCGATTAGTAATAAAAGGCCGTAACATTTCAGTCAAAAGGAACACCGTTTCAGTTTTGAAGAATCTGAGTAACTCACTGTTGAGTTTTTTCTTTTTCAAATAGGTGTACCACAAGGGTCTCTTATAGGTCCTCTTGAATTGTAATTCCTCTTGTGTTTTATTTATTTATTTTTCATTTCAGAGTGCCAGAAATGGTGAGGGAACCTTCAATCGTGTCACGATTGAGACACGGGAAGGCATTCGGATCCATTTGCAAACATTTATTGGAGACACACACACACACAGAGAAAAGTCATAGCGGAGTTATCAACGGCAAGCAGGGATATCAGAGACACAGGCAAGAGAATAATCCGAGTTTGTGGCAAAGGGTCAGGCGATGAAACAAACAGAGTCCAGAGGATCGAGGCAAGAGTGAGAGTCCGAGAGCAGGCTTGGGTCTAGATCTAGGGAGGCAGAGAAAACCAGAAAAACACCAGGAACAAGGGGAACACATGGATGGCTAGACTACAGGGAAAACAGACGTTGACCAGCGACTAATACAAGGACATCCGTGAAATTTATACCTGTGCAGACAATTAGGAAAGGGAGGAGAACATACGAGTAACCAATACAACATATGAGGTGGGTGGAGACGAGAGTTCATTGATAATTAGTCCATACAATGTAAACGGAGATATGAAACACAGACATAAGTAATGGAGGACTGGAGTGTCATCCAAAGCTGGACTGACACATCCAGCTGAACATGACAGAACCATTAATTTCACACACTTACACACAGAAGCACCATGTCTATTCAAACTGGCACATGTCCTCCCAGAGAAAATCTAATCTTAAATTATAAATGAATGCATAAACACAAATAAAATCATACAAGACCAGTAGTTCACACTAATATATATATATATATATATATATCATCAGTGTATAAAATGATCTTGCAAACTCAAGCTTTCTACCCTCTTGTTACACAAACAGCACTGGTGTGTAATTGACATTAGTTGATAGGGTCAAGGCCGACATCAGGTGATTCACACTGTTAGCAGCATTGATTTGGCATCGCTGTGATCTTGTTGGTGAAATGGGAGGTTTAATAACGTTCCTTCTCAATTAAACTCGTGAACTTTTATGTTTGAACAACAATATGACCTTTAACACTGACCTGAAATCAACTCTTCAGTCTTGCATAGTATATTATTTTGGGTGAAAGAATAAAACTTGGTCAGTGGAACCCCACAAACATATCCTACACTGTACATACTGTATGAATAATTAAGAAGAAAGGGATGGAAAATAGACATTTACATTTGTATTTCCAATTATGGTTAATGCAAATGAATAGCACACTCAACATTATAAGGATTTTGCTTTACAATCGACTTTAGCCACTGCATGCTTTGCCGTGTTGACACAGGAGCAAAACCAGAATACGTTGTCCAAAGAAAGGCCTGTATCAGCAAGCTTTTAATCATCCAAGTATTTTCCTCCAGCAAACATGGATCAATATGTAGTCTAAGAGAGAGATTTCATTACTGCCCAGCCAGCAAGCTCTTTTAATTACTGTTGAAGTGCTGTTCAACTTTTCTAAACTAATTTTGTGGCGTTACGCCATGCATGCCGGACAGCAGTATATTTCTGAAAGTTTCTATCAAGTATTTTTACACTCAAATTCCAATAGATCAATGAAACACGTTCACTGTGCCAAACAGAGGCTGTGTATATAAAATATTAAAATGCCTCACAGACCATATAAAACTATAATTAATCTGTTAATCTGGAATATGTTTGGAATTTTTCCCAACCTTGCCAACGCTGGCCAATCACAAGCCTTATTTGCTCTTCTGAGGGCAGAACTTCCTTCTCCTTCCTGTATATATGCATATATTTATATGTAAAAACAACCTTTTATTTTGGACGGCAATATATTTCACAATATATTAACAAATATATTATATATTTGGTACTGTGTTTATTTATTATGTATAAAAAATCAAACACAAACATTATCTTGTATATTACAAAAAATATATATATATATATTTAAATGTATATGCATTTATATGTTTTATAATTATGTGTAAATAAATTTAATATATAAACTACATCTTTTTCTGAAATGAATACATGCATATGGTTGTGTTTATATGTAAATACACAGTAAGCACTCACATATTATGTAAACAAACGATTTATTTTGAATTCAACATTGTATA
>JAUMHG010000079.1:4640421-4652014 GCA_032359395.1 Enteromius anoplus
GAATGTGATATTCTCCTATTATATGATATTCTAAAATGCATGTTTGAACTGCTTCTACTCTAAATATCTTGCTCTGAAATATCTTACAATTTTGTAAAAGATACATTAATATCTTAATTTAACTAAGGCCTAGTCCTGGTTTAAACTAAGCCATATTTGTGAAACTGGGCCATTGTGTTGATAAATAATAAGATGGCAGTACTGACACACATATATCTCAAATATAAGATGTAGCACACAAATTCTGAATGCCTTTGGCAGATCTCAAATGAGCCATTTTAATCTAGATTGATCTAGATTAAAAAAATGAATCTATGCCCACCCCCTAATATATATACAGCTTAAACATGCAGCCTGAGGAAAAAATCATAATTGTGAAATAAAAAGTAATTATTTATTTTTTTCTCAATATAGGTTTCCATATTTTTCCCCTTCAAGAATGTGACATTGTTATTGAAACAAAACCAAAAAAGGTGGGAAATGATTTTAATCATCAGGAATTCATTGGATGATGAAAAGTAGCAGTTACATATCAGAATAGACTTACGCTGCATGTAGAGCTAAATCAATGCTTAAAGATAAAAAAGTACATTATGAAAGTAAAATGGTCACTTTTTTTATTTCATCTGGCCCAAATTCATTTTTAATTCATTCCATACAGCTCGGCTCCAACTCTGATGTATTTTCTGATCATTTTCCCTCATAAATCTATGATGACTTATTCTCCTGAAGTCTTAGTCAACACTTGCCCTAAAGGAATCTATTTCATTTCAAATCAAAACACCAACTGCCCTTCTCTGAAGATGGAAAATGTGCTGTTTACAGCAGTGATGTCGAAGGCATAACCATGCATGATAATCCGAACTATTACTACAGGGAAACAACACAAACAATGTTAAAATTGTCCCTCTGGCTAATACACAAGGCCTGGGCAGAGAGATGTGATGTTAATGGGTATGACAGCGACAGGCTTCAGCGCACCAGCATGTAAATCTCCCTACAGCCCCACGAATGCACAATCAGCATTTTACCGCAAGTTCTGTGATCTGATATGAGGAACCGAGAGGTTCCATTAGCCCATACAGTAGTGCTGAGGAAGCTCTCTGTTTATCACATTATGTAATTGTAGGAAATCTGTTAGCACAATACATTTACAACCTTCACATTACAGTGACAGTCAACATGGCTGCTGCCAAGATGCTTTCAATTATAGCCTGAAAATCTCATTAAATATGAAAACACGCTGAACTGAAATTGGATAAAATAATGTGTTAATGCAAATTCAGCTTAAATTAAGTTGGCTTGTGGATTTCGATAAGCTTTCGATAAGTTCAATTAATTTTTATAAACACACCTTTGAAAAAAAAGCATTACTTGTGTGCATCTTCAGACAAAACAAAGGCACTGACATGTTTTAAGATCAGTCAGTACAAGTTTATTTGAGATTAAACAGCTCCGTTTTAAATTTAAGTCTAGGACTAGGTTTAAGCCTAGTCCGTGAAACCCGGGGTAGGTGTGTGTTAAAAAGTAATAAATTGATGAATGTGTTAATGCTTCAGAAAATGTAATAATGCAGGGTTAATATCGGTAAAACTAAAATAAATGTAAACATTTCATTACTTGCAATAAAATAAAAGTAAAATTAATGTGAACTGGAATAAAATAAAATCCTCAGCTACCTTCCAGGCAACATTTTAGATAGATAGATAGTTAGATAGATAGATAGATACTTATTACTAATATGTTAAATAAATAAATACATATACATATATATATATATATATATATATATATATATATACAATTTGAGCACAACTTACAGTAAACGGTAGCATTAAAAGTGTAGTGAATGTAAAAACACGTTGTTCACTCATCAAAGGGCAATAAGGGGTCAGAGAAGGCCAGGAAAGAACTGCAAACAGTGCAGGATGGAATAAACAACATTGAAAATTTTAATCAGTTCCAATTAAGAGATGCAAGGCATCCAGTGTCTCAAGCCTTTGAGGAAGAGAGATACTCCCAGCAAAAGACCATGTTTTGATGTCATTACTTTAAAAAGGCAGATCTCAAAGGCATCAGGGAGGGTAGTTTATGAAGCAGCCTGAAGGCCTTTTTAATCTGACCCCCCGGGGTATCTCCAATTTCATGGAAAAACAATTATTTTCATCCCTTCCTGCCGGGCGTGTGGATTTGCTTAAATTATGATCCGCAGTTGTTTATTTCTAGCTAGTTGTTTTAACTGATTGGTTTGAAAGCTGTATGCAAAGAAAAGCCAATACACATTGCTAATAATTCATTTTCATTTACAGCATGTGTTGAATAATGGTGGGTTTTAGATTAATGTCAACTTTTAGGGAAAAGCTTATAAATCATATTCTGAGTTATTACTCACTCAATGTTTTTCCACTCCTATCAACTTCAAAATTACCCAATAATTTACTCACTCTCAAGCAAGCCTAGGTGTACAGTACATGACTTTATTTTTTTAGATGAGTTCAAACAGAGTTATATTAAAACATGTCTAGCAAGATTTATAATTGCAGACAATAGGGTTGAGCTTTTGAAGCCCAAATAAGTGCATCCATACATCATAAGAAAAGGCTCTGGAGGATTAATAAAGCCCTACCAGAAGCACAACGGTGCATGTGTGATCATTTTAAGGACCCCATTAAGTCTCATAAGCTGCAACATTTAAGCAACACAATAATCCTCTGGGAAACTACAGCATGTTTTGGAGCAACTAATGGAATATACTCCAACATCCCCCAAATGCACCAATGACAGACTCAATCAGCCAATATGGCGGGTTTGGAAATAGAGCTGTCACCGTTTGACAGGGATATGGTTACGTTAAGACACTAATAAGACAAGTGTGCATTTCACAGATGGACACACAAACACTTGTACATAAACACACATGCTACAGATGGTCTCAGGTACACACTTTGCCCTAGAAAGGACAAATCTTCTATCCAGGCGGAGGGTTTTATTAAACAGGCCAGTGTGACTGATGTTTTAATGTACTTAAAGGGACAGCTCACCCAAAAAAATGAAAATCCTTATTTAATTCAATCATTTGCGTGTTGTTCTAAGACTTTATTTCATCTGTGAAAATAATAAATAAAAAAAGTAATTAATTAAATGTATTGTAAAGACTTAAATGTAAAAAAATACCCTAGCTGTAATATATTTTGAAAGTGAATGACAACATAAATTAAAAGTAAATTCATATGAAATATGCCAAATATTCCAAAGTCAAATTAAATATGTTTTATTTTATCTATTTATTTTTTCGTGGAAGGCACTATATTATATCCAAAAACAATTATGTAATTACTTTGCCAAAGCTGGAGTACAAGACAAAATTATATATATATATATATATATATATATATATATATTACCAGAAGGGAAAAAGGCACACAGTAGTATCTTATATCCAACCCACTTTTTGCATATGTACTGTACAACACCTAGGGTCTAAAAAATACCACAATATGAGCTGTACTACATCTGACGACCTCCCGTCTGCGATCTACTATAGACACAGAGGAGCAGGAGTTTACCTCCACATTCATTTTCATAACAATGTCAGTTATTACGCTGTCAATCACAGTGGTGTCATGGGTTTTGTGATACACTGAGCTGTGCAGCGCACTGAACATCATAACTCACTGAGAAGGCTGTCACATCCCTAATTGCATTAAGACGGGATGAGCACTTCTACTAACAACATAATCAAGACAACTGTCTCAGTGCTCCTCTGAGGACCACCGGGGAGACAAGAGGAGATCGGCTCTCTCTTTGGGTGAAACCCCATCTGAGAGCAAGAAAATATTGTGTTACAAGACTAGAAATGTCTAGTTTGTTGTAGTCAAAGCCTGTTGCCGGGTTTTATTACAAATACAATGAATTTGTGAGGCCTTGAGTGGAAAGCTACAACTCCAGGGAAAGAACAAATCACAAATAAAAACACTTATTCATATCTCAATCGCTTGCTTTTGACTGCAGTGTGATTAAATACAAAGAAAATGGAAAGTATTTTTCCTAAGATTTTTCCTTTGCGATGCCATTAATCTCACAGATTAATCTCATGCCTTGAACACACATTTCACATCAAATCTTTCCAAAAATGTCTTATCTGAGATGTTAAAAATAATGTAATGTTAAAATGTGCTCAAATGAGATTTTAGATCTGCATCAAAGACACAGAGAGAAACATCGTTTTCTAAAACTCGTTTCGTAAGGAGGGCACAAAGGCTTTCCCCTATTTACGATCTCCGCATACCTATTTTCCCAATTATCCTTTTATCCTATCAGATCCATAAATCTGCTCTATAAAATAGCCAGATCCGCTTCCCTTCCCTATCTCGATCTTAGTATCTGGATTTACCCAAGGATGTCTAACCGACATAGCAGCTCCGCTTTGGAATCTTAATACTACCACGCTACCACCTCGGCTACCCCGGCTCGCTCCCCAAAGGAGTCTGCGGCTTCCTCAAGAGGCTGCAGGCCTACCAGGCGCCAACCCGCTCTCTCCACGTGGCACCAGAGATCAAGGTCCCCGCCACCTCTAAGAACCCCGCAAGCCTCTCCAGCCACTTCCCGTACCTCTTCCCGCACGCAGGCAACAGACAAAATTACGATGCCAATGCTCAAACAATCTATGGTCAAAGCAGGCATCCGGTTCTCGCGAAGCCGACCTGCTAGCACTGTACGCTACATCTTCCTTAGGTAGCAACCAATCTCCTAATATTTCCCATGGCAAAAAGAAAGAAAAAACAAAACATTGCGCTACTCACCCCTCTGTTGTTTCCGCTCCAACCCGGCCTCGTGCATCCACTCGAAACGCTCCCTCTTCTAGCCAGGGAAGAGCTCCGGACGCTTCTGCAGTTGTGGACCTTACCTCGTCTGCCTCTGCAACCCAGGCTTCTACTCCACCAAAAACTTCCTGGCCTTCGGCTCCAGCTAGAGCTGCCCCTCACCAAGGACATACGAAACACCACTGCTGCCCTGGACATTACCGTGATTAACCCCCATCCCCAGAGTCTTATAACAGAGTCTTTACAGGCTGGCAAAACATCTCTTGCGCGGTCTGCAGATCGGTTTCACACTCCTCTGTCACCTGCCCTTATGTTAACCGCTTCGCTCCCCCCCGTCCTGAATCTTCTCCTCCTCGTACGACCAGCTATGTTCCCAAAATCCCTTCCATCCTGTCTCTTCCTTCTTCTCGCCAATCTCACCCACTATCTCGCACTCTCCCATGTATGGATTTTAATGAAGGGAGATGCACTCGCTCTCGGTGTCACTATTTATACGTGTGCAGTTTCTGAGGCGGAGCTCATGCGAAGTTCATTTGCTCCGTGGATAAATAGCTAAATAAAAATCTTAAAAAGTACCTCTGGACTCCAGTCAATGTTTTTCAGCTTACACATGAATTGTCTTCTCACCCTGATGATAATTTTTCTGCTTATCTTTTATCAGGATTAAAGCACAGGTTTCATCCGGGAGTCAGCTGTCTTCCTAGCCAAACCCACATCTGCCCTAACCTTCAATCGACCACCTCAGACCCGCGTCCGTAGATCTCCTGATTAAAAAAAAAGTTAGATTCCAGTTTGATGATCGGCCCATTTAACAAACCTCCCTTCAAAATTTTCAGAGTCAGCCCTATCGGGATTGCAACACACAAATTCTCCGGTAAAAACGTCTTATTATAGATCTTTCCTCATTCCCCTGCTATCATGCCTTTCCTCAGACGCCTAATCTGGATTTACGCCTGTAACCAATTCATAATCACTGCAAAACATATTCCCGGCCGTCATAACCTCATCGCTGATTCTCTGTCTCGATTTACCTTTCAGGAATTCAGGACATTGGCTCCAGAAACAGAGACCCGTCCCACGCCAGTGCCTCCATATTCCCAGCTCATCTTCCCCAGAGCCATCCCCTGAGGCACCTCCACGAAGCATCCATGGATTCAGTTATCCAAGCAGTCTCCTAGTGAACCCTCCAATCCTACCTAACAGCTTGGAGAAAGTTCAAAACCTTCCACGCTCAGCATAATCTGGAATTCCCAGATTTTTCTCTCATCTCCGTCACCTCGTTCATTTCGTTCCTAAACATCAACAACATGCAAGTCAGCTCCATTAAAGGCTATCTGAGCGGCATCCAATTCTTTCATAAAATCATTTTTGGTCTTCCCGCAGAAAGTCTGTCTAGCGTCCAGGTTAATCTCCTTCTCAAAGGTATCCTAAGGTCCCAACCGCCCCGCCAAGACAAAAGACAATCCCTTACCCTAGAAATGCTGAATAAATGTATTTCAGTTCTTCGCCTAGGCTACTTATCCCCGCACATCGACAAAACTCATGGTCACCCTCGCATTTTTTGGGTTTTTAAGATTTTCTGAAATTACAACTAGCCCCCCGTTCAACCCCAGCATTCACCCTACTTTTTCCGATCCCTGCATTATCGATCGCGAGTCCATTGCTTTCCTCTTCAAAAAAGAGTAAAACCGATCAACTCCATACATACTACATATACATATTTAAACTGCAATGTGATATAAAACCCATGCAAACGCTACTAGCTTACCGACATTACAGGAAGGCTAGCTCCGCTGCCCCATCTGACCCTTTATTTTTGGACAAATTCAATAAACCAGTCACTTGCTTCTGGTTCCAAAAGCACCTAAAAAATATCCTATAGCTGGCGTCCCTTTCAAAATCTTCTCCTCCCACTCTTTCAGATTCGAAGCCACGACCTCCGCTGCCGAAAAAGCCCTATCACAGCTACAAAAACAAACCCTTGGGCGATGATCTTCAAGCGCTTTCAAAAGCTATATCCACTCGGATAAGACCACCATTAAGTCTGCCCTCCAGATTCTGGCCTCCCCAGCACCCATCTTCAGCCCAACCTTAACATCCCTCCCTCCTCCTTCTACCAGCCCTGCTCCCCGTACCCCAGCACATACTACGCTGCCAGCCCCCCACCCCCAAGCACATCCTAATTTCCAGAAGCCCTAGGCTTCCCGCCTCCCCAGGTCCCCCCAGCTCAGCATCGGTCCCAGCCCTTAACGCACTGATCTCAGCATCCACCCTTGCCAGCCCTTAAGCACTCACCCCAGCCCCATAGCGCTGGTCTCAACGACCATAAGCTCCCTTACCAGCCCAAAAGCACTTAGCTGTAGCCCCACAGCACCGGTCTCAGTGTCTGCAAGCTCCCTCGCCAGCCCATAAGCCCAAACCTCAGCTCCACAGCACCGGTCTCAGTGACCTCAAGCTCCCCTGCCTTCTCATAACCACTAGACCCAGCCTCCCTCACGCCGGTCTCAGCGACCAAAAGCTCCCTTGCCTGCCCATAAGCGCCAGCCCAGCTCCCTAATTCCGGTCTCAGCGACCATAAGCGCCAGCTCAGCTCCCTAACGCCGGTCTCGGCGACCACAAGCTCCCTTGCCCGCCCATAAGTGACAGCTCAGCTCCCTAACGCTGGTCTCGGCAACCTCAAGCTCCCTTGCCTGCCCATAAGTGACAGCCCAGCTCCCTAACGCCGGTCTCGGCAACCACAAGCTTCCTTGCCCGCCCATAAGCGCCAGCCCAGCTCCCTAACGCCGGTCTCGGCAACCACAAGCTCCCTTGCCCGCCCATAAGCACCAGCCCCAGCTCCCTAACCCCAGTCTCAGCGACCACAAGCTCCCTTGCCTCGAACTCGTGAAACATAGTTTTCTAAAACTTGTTTTGGAAGGAGGGCACGAAGGCTTTACCCTATTTACGATCTCCGCCTACCTATTTTCCCAATTATCCTATTATCCTATCAGATCCATAAATCCGCTCTATAAAATAGCCAGATCCGCTTCCCTTGCCTATCTCGATCTTAGTATCCCTCCTCCTCCCCACTCTTCCCCCTTCTTTACCATGGGGGGGCTCTCAGGGTTACAAATCGGCTGTCCGCCTCTTTCCTCTCCCGAGCCCTTAGGGCTATTCACCCTTGGGCTCGGTAGCCCTTCTAACCCTGAGTTTCTCCTCCTCTAGCAGCACACCAAACCAGCTTAGCTAAATCAAGCAGACAAGCTCGAACTCGTGAAAAACATTATAAAAAACATATAGAAAATGCTTTTTAATTTAGTAATTATTTTATAGATATGTATATAATCTAAATTCATTCTGAGCCATGTTTGATGTCAGTAATGTCATATTTAAATTAAATTAAATTAAAATTTTTAGTTTACAGGATTTATGTGTGTATACTGTTTAATTATTATGTATATATAAATACAAACAAGTGCATGAATATATTTAAGAAAAATTAGTTTATTTATTAAATATATGTATGTAATGTATAATATAAGAATATAAATATCTAAATGTATAAAAGTTAATATTTAAAATAATATATACACATAATAAATGTACACAGTACACATAAATATATACCGTAAACAAAAACGTTTATTTTGGATGCGATTAATCGCGATTAATCATTTGACAGCACTAAAAATGTACACAAACGCGATTAAAGCTTGTGTCAGTGAAATAAAAAACTATTGAACATTAAGGAAAAAATACACTAATTAAATAATAGAAAATAATTTTAAAATCAATTGAAATATTTGAGATTATTTCATAAATTTTTATAAAATAATAAGAAATTAAGAAAGAGATGAGTCTGTAATGTTTACAAATGAGATCTGAGATCTGTATGAAAGGAAAAAGGACATAAATTATCAAATCAGTCAACAAATTATAACATACTATATTTTCAGTTATTACTATGTAAAGAAGTCTAAAATAAACCAATTTAAATATGTAATAATATCATATATCATATCATAAATACTTCTTTTTTTTATTATTAAATTGACAGTAGTTACTTTGGCTTGGCCTGAACACTGGCATTGGACATTGATTTTGCAGAGTGTTTTGGAAGGTAGGGCCCAAGAGATTCACTTCTCTCTGATGTCTGAACACAGTCTTGCTTTTGAAGCTGTTAAAACTGCATTTTTGAGATTATATGAATTAGTGCCTGAGGCTAATATGCAGAAGTTTCCAAACTTGATGAAACCCGAAGACCAAACGAATGCAGAGTTTGTAGAGTTTTATTCCCACCTGGACATTTGTGCCCCAATCACCACAGGAAGTAACTCATCATACAAGTTCAGCAGATTTCAGTCTCAGATCAGCTGCCACATACTGGGAAGTTACTTGCCCTGTAGCTCAAACAAAGGTCATGGATTTGATTCCCAGGAAATGCATTGATAGAATGCATTACTTGAAGGCTGTATCATTTCAGATGAAACGGTCTGCATAAAATGCACTGTTGGACAAGATATGTGGCCGTTATTCAATAAATTGTCTGTTTAAATGAGCAGAGTGCTACTTACAAACTTAATTCTTATTAATAATCTCGATATCTTGGTACATCACCATTTCTTTGAATGTGCCCAAAGTGCTTTCTGAGGTCAACAAGCCCACAAATATAAGACAAATGCATGCCATTCCTAGTCTAGCCAAAACTGTCACAGAAATTATGTCTTTGATGACTAAGTCTGACAGAAAAATTTGTGAGCCTACAAAGAGGCAACTCTTAATATAGCCTGTTTTCAAATGCTGTTTAAAGTGTTTCTGGTAGCAATTGGTGCTAACTATAAAAGTTCATGAATTTGATATCAAAGTATGTCTTCTAAATCACTTTGGATAAAAGTGCATTCATGAAATATTTAAATAACCAAATGAAACGATAATAAAATAAAATAATCTAAACTAAAAATAGCAAACAGACAAATAAAATAAATTCAAATAAAACAGATGCTAAAGTGTTTGTTGCTCACATATGAGCCAAAAGATCCAACAACTGAGAAGCTCAATAATTTAAATGCGCCATAAAAGTCTTTCAGGAAGTTACTCACCAATGATGAAGTCAATCTAATGACATGCTGGATTCAAGTTATTTCATTCTGCTCCGGCGCTCACAAATAACTCAAAATTGCCTGTTTGACCTTGCAATTTCCCGGGACATTATCACAAAAGTATTTTCACTTCAGTGCAGAGATAGGAAAAAAACGCAGCTTCCAAAATCAGTTTTTTGTTTTTGGCGAAAATAAAAAAAAACAGCTCCCTTTTATTCGAACCCAGATATAATTTGAACTTCTCTTTCAGCCTTAAGAGGGCAGAAGTTCAGGGCTGCATCTTCTGTGAACGTAATGACTCGATTCTCCTCCCTCACCTGTGGGACGAATCAGAGATGCCGCATGTTGTTTGGCGCGAGTCTTTCCTTGAACTGCCACTGAGAAGACCTTAACTATAGGTTTGGAAAGCATACGTCCATAAACCGAAGCGCTGATGCCATTCGTAGCCCTCTCGTTTTTTTTCCGTGTTAGTGTGTGTTCATGTGCGCGACAGTGTGCACTTGCCCGTGTTCCCTCGTCTACCAAAGCCTGTTCTGTTACAGCATTCTGCTGCATCACATTTAGGCTCATCTCTCTCTCTCTCTTTCTCTCCTTACCTCCCTACTCACTATCATCACTCTCAGCCTCCCTTCCTCGTTCAGTCACACGTGAGGAGGCGCGCAGTACGGCTGGAATACAAATAAGCTGTTTAGTCTGAAACCCTTAAAGACGCAATTGTCTTCCTTCGCCTCTGACACTTTCAGATGCTTCCCTCGGCGAATGGATGTCTCTTTCCTATCTCTTTATCTGAGGGACATGAGGTCACCCTCACCTGGTCATGAACATCTCTAGATTGCACTGCCACTCAACGGGATTTCAAATGAGGTCATTTTGTAGACCACTGCAGACAGACCGCTGGGTGCTAGTTGGCGATGCAAACCTTTGCGGTCACTGTTTTTTTTGAAAGGTTGAAGAAGTGATGTGTGTCTTTGAGGTTACACATTCATCAACATGACCTCTAAAGGGTTTAAATATGTGAACGAGTTTAGATTTTAATGGGGTTTTAAGGAAAACAAGTGAGAAGTGCAAGATTTCTGAGGTATAAAGCCATTTTTTAGGGAATAAAGTCTATAAACTATATACAGTATACAGTCACAATTTAGAGGTTTGAATTTGCATTGTGAGGTCACATTTGCGAGTTAAAAAAAATTATCATGACTATGAAGTTGCAACTGTGGGATATAAAGGGACTTTTTTTTTTTATTATTTAAAGCCAGAATTGTTTATATATAAAGTAGCAAATGTGAGGTACTCTTGTAACACACCTTCTTTAAAGGGTTACACCACCCCAGCATGATTTTTTGTCAATAAACACCTACCCCCATGTTGTTCCAAACCCATAAAGCTTAGTTTGTTGTCAAACACAATTTAAGATAATGTGGCAATGGTGAGCACTTTTGCGGAGGTGTGGGTGATTTGTGACAGACCAATGAGGCGTTAGTGTTCTGATTATTTAAGGGCTTTTATTTTGACGGGTATGCGGCATTCTGGTTATCTTGGGTTTTCCTCTTCCTGGCATCCCGTTCGTTTGGCGTGCTCCTTTTTGCTTCCCCGGTGTGTGTAGATGGATTAGAGTGGTGCGGGCGGGGTCTGTATTGTGGCAAGTTGCGGCGGAGTTCACTATAAAGCGATTAGTAACAAGCGAGTGCGTGG
>JAUMHG010000079.1:4675541-4692829 GCA_032359395.1 Enteromius anoplus
TTTATGATTCCTGGACAAAATCAGTTGCCTGTGATCGAAGATAGTGTGAGCTGCTGCTGGGAAATATTACCAAATCCTTACTAAATTATAACTAAAGTATCAGATTCTGCAATCTTACTTTATGTGTACAGTATGCATGTACATTAAGTTGGCTCAGTTGTTCGGTTGGCTCTTTTGGCAGCAAATTTATCTGTTTTTGATAAATCATTCTGTTATCTGTTTAACTTTTTTTTTTTTTTCAAATATATAAAGCTATTTATTTCATTTGGATGAATTTGTCTCTTTTATCAGATTTACCAATTGTTATAATTTATATTTGTGCAGATCATTTATGAACAATAAGTAAAAAGTTTTTAATTTTTTTAATAATTAATAAAATTTTTTACACATTTTTAAAAAGAAAAACAGAACTAAAATAATTCAAAATATCTTAAAACCTATTTTATATATTACCATTTAATGTTTTAGGGTCAGTAAGTAAAATTTGGGCTAATTTGTACAAATTCGTATGACCTCACTGGTACGATTTTGACAGGTGGGTTTAGGGGCGTGGTTAGGTGTAGGTCAATCGTACAATACATAAGAACTGGCAACTTGTAAAATACATACGATTTAGCATAAGTTGGATGAATTTGTACGCATGAGGTCTACGAATCAGCCACCTCATGAAATATGTATGAATTGCCATGAGACTAGGCTGGTGTTTCCCTAAACATAATTGCACACCTTAGAACGTTCATCAGCCAATCAGAATCAAGGATCCAACATAGTATAATATATAAAGATTTCTGAGTATGAAATCTATCACCCAAATAGAATGTAAACCAACTGAGGACAGTCACGTAATGATGATTACATCACATTCAACAACAAGCATGTAAATCCAGTACGTGTTTGAAGAAACAGATGGCCGGATCATATGGGCCGGGAACAGTTGGACCTAATTAACCTATCTTTCAATGGAGGCAATGATGTCAGAGAAGTGATGTCACCAGAGAGTGAGAGCTCGAAAGCAGAGCAGGCCAGGTTGAGGGTAACTGTAATAAGATATGAATGTGTGTGTGTGTGTGTGTGTGTGTGTGTGTTTGTGAGACAAAGAAAGAGGCCTCAGATGGCCAGACCAACTCACAGACCTTTCGTCTTGACAGATGAAATGGCAAATCTGAGGTCAATGTAACTGTCAAAATGACGAGCGCGTTCAGCTTGAGGTTAACCATACTGTAGTCCATCAGCGGTTCATCTCAGGCTCCTTTGTGAAAAGTAACAAAAAATGACCAAATTCAAACACAACTCGGCTTTTCCCAGGCAAATCCTCATATAATGCTCTTTCCATAAAGAAGCACCTCTTACTATGAGTTGAAATAAAAATGATGAAACAAACAGAAACCAGAAACCATCAAACCAAAACGTCCTTTTGTAGTGTAATGGATGGCTGACCACTGCTGTTTTCACATTAGAGACTCAAGCAGCTGCGGGGAACACCTTCTAACGCTTAAAACTCATTACCGGACCATTACAAGGATTCACCTTAACACATGAAAAAACAGGTGCTGATTCACTAGAACAGTACATTATCTGCTCAGCTGGCGGGGGGAAAAAAACACAACAAAGGGAAAATGTCACACTGGTCTGTCCATCAGTGAGATGTGACGAGGTGTAGGAGAAATATTTCATAGTGAGAACAGAAAACCGGATGTAGCATGGGTTCTTTCATTGTTCGTAAAACCAGCAGGCCCATTTTTAAGGCTTTTATACACATTAGCTAAAACATCTAATTTCCCATAGTGCACTGCAATCTTGGTTAATTGTGTAACGATCAGCTGGCTGCGCCAGCCCAGCTCAGGGGATGGCACTCCAGCACCCAGCTAACTGTGTATGTTTTGTGTCTGTTTTCATTCATGGACTCTTGTCACCGCCCATCTCATCTGTTGTCACGGTTCCCCATTGATGTCTCCGCCCCCCTTGTATGTTGCCATAGCCACTCATGTCTAGTCTCCTCCCACTGACCTAGTTTCACTTGTATAAAACCCAGAAGTGTTTGTATGTTGCCACGGTCGATTGCACTGTCTTTCTGTTAGTATATCCTGCCGTTTTTCCTGTACTCTATTGGATTTATTGTTACTGACCCTCGCCTGTTTTTCGACTACCGTCTCTGTTTTGCACTTTGGATTGTATTACTGTTTACCGACTCACGCCTGGACACTGACTCCTCTTTTGCTTTATCTGCTCTATTCCTGTTTGCTACTGATCGACCCTGCATGTCTCACCTCGTTCTTTGAGGGGTAGGTTTATCTAACCCCTCTGCAAATGAATCTGCTTGTATCCTCGCTTCCAGTTCATGACAAATAGTTTATTCTTGGTATTGCTTCATGTACAGCTTCTGTTATTTAAGGCATTTGTATTCATGTGTTGATTGCTTAAGGGTTGGTCCGTTTATTATGAGAGAGTAAAGTTCGCATTTATCTGAATGCATACAATCCTTTCAGTTCAGTGACTGTGAATCTTCATGGATCTTTCAATTGCCACACATAACCTTTGTGATACTGAAAAACAAGAGAAAATTATACAACTTGCACATAATCAAGGTGTAAAGTTCCCAGCCGGTTATGCCATCTAGCGCCCCCCGTTCTTGTCAGTTTACTCTGTCCTATCATTCTTATACGGAACTCAATCTCCCAGAATGCACCTCTCTTTCACAGCTGTTCCTTGTTTGTCTTCAGTCCACTACTCATCAACACCTGTACAAATACCAGTCTGTTTTATCCTCCCAGTGCAAAGTATTGCGATTGTATTCCAACTCTGAGCAGTTCCTTTCCATGTTTGTGTCCTTGTGTTTGATTCTGGACTGTTCTTCGTTTGGTCTCAACTACGATTTAAACCTTACCCTGAACATACCTGTATACCAATGTGTGACCCTGATCTGCTGACCTTGAATAAACCTCTGCGCATTGATCTGTATGCTTCCGACTTTATCATTACACAAAGTGGTAAATTGTGTAAGTAGGAGCAAACATTATTAATCATTATTGATTAATCCTCATGTCATTCCAAATCTGTAAGCACAAAAGAAGAACAGTTTCAATGCATCTTTTGTGTATTTAATGCAGTTCAATGGAAACCGAAATGTTTTGGTTTTCTAAAATGTGTCTACTAAACATTAGATGTAAATATATAAATCATATGAATATTTTTTAATCATTATTTTCCAATTTTAAATATTTTAAAGGATTTATTTCTGCAAGATTAACTTAAAGGGATATAGTTCACCCAAAGATTAAAATTCCGTCACCCTCATGTCATTCCAAACATGAAACATTTCATCATTCAGTATTTTGATGAAATCTGAGAGTTTTTTGACACTGCATATGTAACAATGCAACTGAAATATTAAAGATCCAGAAAGGTAATCAAGACATAATTTAAATAGTTACGTTAGTGGTTCAACCGTAATTTTATGAAGCTATGAGAATGCTTTTTTTTTTTTTTTTTTTGCTCGATTTGGAATGACATGAGGGTGAGTAATTAATGACAGAATTCTTTTGTTTGGAGGAACTACCCATTTAATGTTAAGAAATATTATAACACTTTGATCATATACACAAAATGTATGATGTATCTGAGCCTGGGAGAAGAATAAACACCAAAAAAAAATAGCAATAATAAAGGAGTGATCAACAGTTTTCAATAGTTTTAATGTGACAAAAAGAAAACAACAAAAAGAAAAAGCAAAAGTCAAAATCTGTTAGTTTTAATAAAAATTCACATAAATCCACACAAATCCTTCAGGCTCTGTTTTGGTTACAGAAAAATTGATTTTGCGGGAAAGGCAAAGAACCAGCCAGTTTCTTGTAATGCATTTGAAATCACCAACGATTAAAATTTAACTTGAGTATAATTGCAATGAGATGTCTTTTTTATTTTAGAGAAATATCAACTCAATTTAAATTGATCTCATTCAAATTGTCCGCTAAGTTTACAGTGCAGCGTGTCATGTGACTGAGCCAAGATCGATTCTAACCTTTGCTCCGCGCTTTGTTCGAGCTGCAACAGCGGCCTGTGGATAATTTGTTACCCTTGCAATCAATAGCTACACTTATAAAGATATCAGTTGTACGCTGCTGGGATTAATCTGGAATCTTTTCTAGCAAGTATTCCTCCCCTTTATCTTTCAAACTATGGGATGGCGCCTGTTGATTTCCAGGTCCCGGTAAAATCAATGGGACTCTTGTGCAGGTAGATCAAACAGCCACCAATCAGTGACTAATGATGTCTACCGAACCCTTGGGCCATTGACTCCCTGATGTTAGTGTGATATCGAGAATAGTGAATTAAACTTGACCTGCGTTTCAGGCACTCACATGTTGTTTGTCGCTCAGAGAGGTGCAAAAGCGGGATTCGCTAGTTCATCTTTGCTGTTTAGACTCTTATATTCTGTTTTTGAAATTAAGCGAATAAGCACAAGCACTTCAACTGTTCTTTATAGCTTTGCAGGTGGCAATCTGCTAGGACGCACACACTATAAAAACGTCTTTGTACGTATTTGTAAAGCACTTAAGCTTAAAACACTAGTGATTATAAAGCCATTTGTTTTACTGTTTATGTGCCGTTTGAGTTCTAAAATGAGTCTATTCTCATAACAGACTCTGTGATTTGGTTTCAAGCTGGAATCCCATAGTGCAGCGTTTATTCACAGAGCAAAGAACATCAAATACATACTGTTGCAAAACTGCATTAAAATTCTGCAACTGTGCTGCTCTCCTAAGTGCTTTCTTGGCAGATGAAATCTTTGATGAATTACAAAAGACCCTGGACGGAGTGTTATGTTTCAGTGTGTGCGTGAGCGTGGCTCTGTGGCGTGTATATTAGCGAGGTCGGAGACTTTGGTGCGGTCGACAAAGTTTCTCAAACAAAGTCAAGGCCAGTTTTTATGTTTTATGCATTTGATAGCACAAGGTTCAAGCTACACCTTGGCTAAACTAGCCGCAACAGATGGTGTCAGCACTGAAATCTGAAAAAGCTGTTTTATAATTTAAAATGTATACTATAACTACAAATACATAGTTCTTTCAATACCATTCGATTACATTCTGACCAGAAATAAAAATATGAATATATGTGATCCTTTAGAGATATACTATGTAGAAAAAAAAATGGGGTGGGGGTTGTGCTTACAGCCCAACACAATGCTAGACGATTGGCATAGGCGAGAGAACACCAAGATTGGCAAATTCGCCACTGGCACCCTGTGCTCTTCACAGATGAAAGCAGGTTTACACTGAGCACATGTGACAAACATGACAGAGTCTGGAGACGCCGTGGAGAACATTCTGCTGCCTGCAACATCCTCCAGCATGACCGGTTTGGCAGTCGGTCAGTAATGGTGTGGGGTGACATTTCTTTGGAGGGCTCGCCAGAGGTAGCCTGACTGCCATTAGGTACTGAGATAAGATCCTCAGACCCCTTGTGAGACCATATGCTGGTGCGGTTGGCCTTGGGTTCCTTCTAATGCAAGACAATCCTAGACCTCATGTGGCTGGAGTCTGTCAGCATTTCCTGCAAGATGAAGGCATTGGTGCTATGGACTGGCCCACCCGTTCCCCAGACATGAATCCAATTGAGCACATCTGAGACATCATGTCTCGCTCCATCCACCAACGCCACATTGCACCACAGACTGTCCAGCTACCTCATCAGGAGCATGCCCAGGTGTTGTAGGGAAGTCATACAAGCACATGGAGGCCACACACACTATGAGCCTCATTTTGACTTGTTTTAAGGACATTACATCAAAGCTAGATCAGCCTGTAGTGTGTTTTTACACTTCAATTTTGAGTGTGACTCCAATTTAAGACCACCATGGGTTAATAAATTTGATTCCCATTGATGATTTTTGTGTGATTTTGTTGTCAGCACATTCTACTATGTAAAGAACAAAGAATTTAATACTATTTCAATAATATTCAAGAATATTTCATTCATTCAGATCTAGGATGTGGTGTTTTAGTCTTCCCTAAATATATAATGTATAATAGCATTATATAAATTAGAGATTAATTGTTTAAATTATATATTTAATGTTTTTATAAGCATTATATGTATTAAATGCACAGTTCAACTTAAAGACTATAAACAAATAAGTATTTATCAATAAATAAATAAAACAATACTAATGCAGTCTTTTACTTTTAATATCTTATGTTTAAACCAGTGTCACATTAATTTTATTCGTAATTATTTATAATTTTACATTCATTAATAACTTCTAAATCAAGTTATGTAGTGTACGCTATGACTTTATATGTTTAAATATAGTAAGTATAATATGTCTGTGTATGTGAAAGTCTGTTAAATATGTAAATAATCATGTACAAATATTATGCAATTTCTTATTCAGGTTTTTGGTAGCTCCTTTACTACAGTGGATGTAGACCCTGTTTATGTATTAAACATAAGTTTTATGTTTTGTATATCTCTTGTTTTCTCTGTACTTCCTCCATCACTTTTCTTCAAGAACTTTAAGGGCTGGGTCTTCCACAGAAAGTTCACCTTCTTTTTGCTTCTTGGCACAAGAAATCCTAAAATCAATAGCTATCTCTTAAATTTTAGGCGGCACAAAGTATAACAGATTGATTAGGCTATCTCATCTCCTGGGGTTTGGTGGCTGCCTCGCGGCTCTGTTGTTCCCAAATGTTCGGTACGCTTAACTTATGCCAACTTCACAGAGCACATAACGGTATAAATGGCGGTAAACACTTTCAAATTTGATGAGCTGGCTGATCAACAAATTACAGCATGGCTTTGACATCTTAAAAGTGATCAGGCAGCAAACGCACTCGTGGGGCCTGGACAGCCGCTTTGGGCTTTAGGCGGAGTTGTGCAGCACCTATCTGTCAATGTGATGGATGACCTTGTTCTCTAGACAGAATAACAACAACAAAAGAAAAAACGGGAAGCAAGGTGGCTTGACATTGATTTGTATGTACAGCGCAGGTGATGCAAGGGTCCGTGTTGGGCCAGGACTGGGACTGCGTGTGCAGTCTCACGGGTTAATTGGAGGGGACACGGACTCTCGAACCGTGGGACGGCAAGTCAGGAGAGTGTACGAGCCAAGCATGATCAGATTTGCAGCGCCTACAAACCGATGGTTGGCCGTCACGTGGCTTTCTGAAAATTAAATCTGCACTAAAATGAGACTTTTATGCGTTGAAGATTAGGTTTGACTCACAGTCAGAAAGTATTATTGGTTAGGACGTTAACTGGCCATTCTTCACGTCTAATCTTTCCAGCGTGGTAACTGTCATGCATTTGATATTATTTTGTTATTTCATTACAGGTTTTCATACTCTGTTGCATATCATGACAAGTTCAATTTTGAATTATTGTGGTGGTTTCTTTTGTTTTGTGTCTTGCTTTCAGGTGTAGGTCGTCTGAAGAACTAGTAGTCTTGTTGTTCGTAAAGAGGGTTTGGAAAATTTTTAATGTGAACCCAAAAAAGTACTGGAGGTATAACATATTTTTGTACGCCAAAAGTTGCAAATGAGCTCTTGCACTTCCGTCTCAGTGTTTTTTTATGTTTTTTTTTTTGTTAAATGCCTGAAATAAGATATGTGATTAACGCAAGCTCAAGATATTTGAATGTTTTATTTTATGAAATAGCATCAGAAATGCACCCTTGTGATTTTTTTTTAAGAATGCATTTTAAAATGTGAAAATTATTGCTAACAAGTGGCTAAATGGGAATACAGAAGTTTTTGGTGACTTTAAAAATCATCACACGCAATAGGTATACCCTTGTCAACAGCCTCATTACTTTCATGATTGCATTCTTGCAAACTATTCTTACTACTTTTGCAGAAAGATTTGTTGATGTGCAATAATAGTGTTGACAGTTGACGTGGGTGGCTGTCATGCAGTATACTTAAAGCCTACCTTCGTTTTATATCTGTTGATTATGTTGATGACTCTGATGGAAGGCAATCATGAAACATCTGAGGTCCAAAGTCTAAGTATCATCTGTTTGGATTAATTTACAAAGACATAACTTTTCAAACATTATTAAACTAACAAGCTAATGCAATAAAAGAACAGAAAGAAATAAAAAATAAACAAAAACATTTAGTTAAACTAGTAACTTGTCTGTTTCTGGACATTTAGTCAGCATTGAGGGTTAAGCTAATTAACGTTTTATTTGCCGTAGTTTTTAAATAGATAATTTACCAAAGTTCATAATTTTCTCACTTTAATGTCATAACTAAACTTGCGTTTCTCTTTCTTCCAGTGTTGGCTTGAACCCCTGTGTCTGAACCATTCTTCGAAATATCTATTTCCATACTTTTATCTACAAAAGAAAGAAACTAGTATAGTTTTTGGATGACTTGAGGGTGAGTAAATAATACCAGAACTTTCATTTCTGGTTGAACTGTCCCTTTAAATAAAGCTGATCCTCTAACCCTCGCTCTCACCGATACTCCCTTCATTATAATATCAAATCACAGGGTAATGCGGTGGGTAATTTTAAAAATAAACTCTCATTTAAAAATATTACCTTCATAATTTCAGAACAAACATCGGCCTAGTCGTTTCGTGAAGTCTGTATCTCATATCGCATGCATTAAGGGAATTATGGGCCATTGGAAGATGAAGAGGGTGGCTGCGGTGCTAGACGAACATGGGAAGTTCATATTTCATTCACTTATGCAGTTACTTGTGGGTCAGTGTGACAGCATTAATGAGCTGTCATTAGAGACGAAGAGCGAGCGATTGTGAGAGAGACAGAGAGAAGGCTAGTTCTAAGCTGATGAGGTGTAATAGATAAAGGAAAAGTCCATTACTAATGGCTAACTGAGTCTAAAGAGACCATCATCCGTGAGGACGAAAGTTATGGCCCCTAATTTTTGAGGCTCAATGCTCTGAAAAAAAGTCGCTTTTTAATGCTGCTCATGTCTATCATCTTCATTGCGTATAATCGACCTTGAAAGGCACAACTGTCCACCTCGCTAATTAAATAGATGATATAAAGACACCGTGATTTTATTCCTAGTGACAGGGAACCTTTTTTTTTATTCCACATGAGGAAAAGAGGACATAAAATGACAGCGGTAAAATGCTGGGCTTGCCATGCAAATACCTCGCGTTATTAGATTCGGTTGCTCCCACATGGATGACGGATTTGTGTTAATAAACCAGCAAACCTAGTTACATGACTGCAGACATACCATGGGAATCTAACACATATTATTCTAGCTTAGCATGACTAGATTTCCCATTTTTCCCAGAACAAAGCTGCTTTTAAATCCTAGACATGAATCATTTAAAATCAGTGCAGTTTGTTAGAAAATTAATGAAAAAAATCATTAAAAATCTAAGGCCCGTTGACACCATTGTGTTTTAGTTCTAAAACAGCGTTTAGAATGAAATTGATCATCTGTGTTTCTGCTGCATTTTAGAAACGATCTCCGTTTAAGTAACACAACCTTAAACGCATGTCACATGACCATTCATACAAGTACAACCATGTAGATTCCCCATTATTTAAATCGCAAAAGCATCGGCATGCTTGGAATGATCGAATGGGGAATCTACCAACGCATATCTATGGGTACAACAACAACGAGCTTGATGTTACGTAGGTAAAGGATTTTCCAAATTCTCCGTTTTGCTTCGTTAACTCTGAAACGCTACCCAGACGTTTTAGTTTTAGGCCGGATTAGTGTAAACAATAGGCTTAAGCAATTTTAAGACTAAAACGCACTAGTTTTATCACCCGAGTCACTGGTATACAATTCTGGTATCATTGCAAATATGGCACTACATGGAATTTGCAGGTCACAAATCCTATTTTTTATCTATGCACTTGAAATGCTCATCAGAATACTGAAATACAAAATACATCAGTACTAAATGTATCTAATATTGATTGTATATGGTCAGAACTGTATGTTTAGTTGTGCATACTTATCTAGCCTTAAAAAAGTTAAAAAAAAAATAGTTTAAAAAAAACAAAAAATTGAATAAAAAATATATTGACTTATCAGCCAGAATTGGTAGGTCTGTACAAAAAATATTTTATTGTGCTTCATTAAGAAAGTGCCTATTTTTGTGCTAAAATTGAATCTTCTAAATTGCTATTCTTCTGTCCAAGAAGCTATCCACTACAATACAAATTACCTTGTATCAAGCCATCAAATAAAAATATCTAACACAAATAAAAAAGTCTCCTTCAGTATCTAATACATTCTGCAATGTTGTCATTCTCAGATGACCTTTCATGGCAGAAGTTCAGAGCGGAGGTGACGGTTGCAGTTCACCCCATGCTGACCACACAAACTGAGTCACAAAAACAGGAAGCCCTTTCACCTCCCTGTCGAGTCTGAGATGCAACCCACCCTTCCGTAGGTGCAGAACTTCATGGAGTTGATCAATCAGAGTTGCGACACATTAATCTGTCTTGACACACCGGCTCTCCCAATGGAGTTCATCTGAAGGGCTGGGATGGGATCCAAAACTCTGCCGGAGTGATGAAGCTGGATTGGCAACAGAGGGTCGAGGTTAGTGTGTGCATTTCAGCTGTAGCACAGATTTGGGGAACTAGCTTTAGAAAGAGGTCGGCTGAATTTGGATTGTAATCAATCATTTCAGTTTCTCAAGGTTTGAGTTAAATTTATAGAATGATTCATGCAATGTGATTGTCAAACAAACACAAAGGATGGTGCAACAGCTAGTTTTAAAGTTAATCTCAATGTTAAATATTTCTGAGCAGATTTGTGTAAACTCATAGTGGATTGAACTTTCTTAATTACAGCAATTTAAAAAGAATATTTATCATCTACAGTAGATTCAAAATGCTCTGAAAGATGAACTTTACCTTGTGCCTCAAAGTCCAGCTCAGCTTGCCAGTTTTCAGCAGTTAAAAGCACAAATATGACATCTACACCTGTGTAAAATTACTTAACATTAACTCTTTTCACTCTACAATTGGTACTGTTGAACAAATTGGTTGAGTAAATGATTCATGTGGTTGATTAAATGAATGACTCAGATGACTCACCCATAATGCCAACCGTTTGTTTGGCTCCTGGCTGAATCTTCATTTTTTTAACAAATAAGTGACTTAATGATTCATATTTATAAAGTGTGTCTTTTTTCATTCATGTAAGAATCAGTGATTCGTATGAACTAGTTGAGCAAATTATTAATTGACAAACTCATCAAGAATCAGGTTGAAGAGCAGAAATTGTAGTCTAATTGTAAATACTTGACTTTACAGAGGTGCAATGGTTCTGTATGCAGTTTCTTAGATTTAAACCATTTAAACTGGCAAGGTGGTGTGCTTCAATTTCATAAAACTTAAAATAATATAATAATAATCTACTAAGAGCAAATCAGCTTCGTTCTATAAATCGAATATCATTATTGGAGGAACCTGTCATTGTCCTTGAGTTTTTTCAATTGAACTCTATAGCCCACCTTAGATGAACATATTTGCCCTAAATTTAGCTCTGAACATAATTTCAGCAGATCATCATTTTTATCGACATTGTCATTGAAATGTCCCAACAAAAATTCACAGGAATCTCACTTCATTTCTTGTACAGCTCAATTACTACGGCTGACCAGAGTCAAGATTGAGTGCTTCCTAATACGATCCACTGATTTTAATGAGATGTTCATATTCGCAGGTCCTGCCCAATTTTCTCCACTCCTCTTTTATTGGATGGTCTCTTGGTGGCCTAAATGATTACACGGCACATTTTTGCCGCTTCCTGAAGAAAACTGACAGGTCTGTAATTACTTGTTTAATGAAGCAGACCTCTTAAGACCTGTCGAGAATATTATAAGAGACATTTCAACATTCTGGCCATCACAAAGAATCATCAAAATAAATACAGAATGAAGGACGTATCACTTATTTATCTTTCAATAGAAAGAACAAATGACACACCATTAAGTAGACCATTTAGTCTAGCTTGCTATCTGCACATTATTGCCATATTTTGCCCCATTATACATTACAAAGAGCAGTCCCTCCTTAATGTGACAGCCAGACTGTGGTATGAAACATGTCCAGCTTAACAAATAAAAGCGCAAAATCGTGTTTTCAGACACTTTGAAACATCTTAATAGAGTCGCGCCACAATGTCTCAGACAGAATTACTTCCAGAAAAAAAATGCGTCTTTGTATGTTTTGTTTTTTTTATATCATTAAGTAGGTCCTATTTAGGACCACTGCAGGGCTGTGAGTCATTCAGAAATGATTTAAGAATACAGATGCTGCTCTGAATCGAGAAGAGGATACCAAATTCCAATTTGCTGAATTAAAACACAGTAGAATTAAAATGAATGGAAATCTAGACAGAGAGATAAATAGATAAAGAGAAAATAAAACACAAAATGATAGATTAGATAAGATAGATAGATAGATAGATAGATAGATAGATAGATAGATAGATAGATAGATAGATAGATAGATAGATAGATAGATGATAGATAGATAGATAGATAGATAGATAGATAGATAGATACTTTTTCAGTTAAAATGTTCACAATGCTGAACCATAAGAAAATCCACCTTTTGTTTTGCTCTGGATAGAACCGAGGTCAAAGGAGCAGGCCCATTTCAGCATGACACTGAATCGATGATCTACTACTCAGACCTTTTCGTGAGAGATAGTGGTCTTCAACCAACACTTCACCACTCAAGAAAGATCTGAATCACAGGACCCTCCCATAATTCATCAAGCCCTCGAGATGGCTGGCAAATACGCCGATACGCCAATAGCCAGGAGAGCGACAAGAAGCAGAGATATAGAGAGATCATGTGCGAGTGAACAGGCGAAAGAAAGGGGAGGACAAAGGGCATCAGGACCGCCATAAATCTAAATCCTTCCAAACTGTCACATTCATTCTGGCTTGATGTCTATTCAGGGCTGGATGGCAGGGAGCAGACTTCATAAAATTCCTCTAGCTTAGAGTCCGATGGCATGATATTACATTGGAGAGATAATACAGTCAATTCATCTTTATTTTGGTGATGTCTGCTCTATGAAAACTACTTTTTAAATATAACAGGCCTGAATAGGAGTAGAGACCATATCTCAGATTGTGCAATATATAGTTTTTCCAACATCCTGTGGAGTTGGGATTTTTATACAGTATATATTATACTGTATATGTATACAAGCTGTCAAGCTAAAGCTGAACATCTGAAGGGTTACGTCTTAACATTTTTCATATATACTGATTCATTGTTTTCCTTTCTTCAATTGAGAACCAATCACACAATTTACTATACAGTACTTAAGCTTCATGCAGGAATACGAGAATTCTCAAACGCATGGTGTTGTACAGTACATGTGATTCCTCTTGTGTTTGGTGCTAAATGCCATTTTACAGGTAAGTTATTTCTTTAGCCATGCAGCAGTAATTTGACTTGGTTTCTAAAGACCACAGCATTGACTATTGAAATTTGATAAGACTCCACGCTGTTCATTTTTTTTTTTTTATTATTACTATTATTATTATTAAGAAAATAGCTGGAACTGATGTGTTTATAGCAGTGTATATTCCCCACTTCCATGGCAAACTGGTACAAAAATAATTTGCTGTTCTTGATTTCAGTGAGGGAAAATATCAGCATTTGAATTGTACAACATCGATACTAATTACACAGCTCAACATAGATTTTTGTATTGTTTCGAAGAGACATTTAAGCCTTGCCTGGTTGGCTAGTTCCTTATGTAGAGCAAGAGAAACTACATTTCCCCCTGTCACTACACACACCTACCCGACAATTCTTAAAATGGTCCTTTTGGCAAGGACCCATGGAAAGAAGCATCTTTTTTATCCCAAACACTTCTCCCTATCAATTATGAAAAGGGTCAAGTGTTTTGGTCACTTTGACCTGCTTTTAAGACAACTTACATTTGCTGAGCTTCACAAGATTAGGCTTAATTTCCCTGATGAATCAACTGTTCAGAAAGCCTTGACTGCTAAAGGACTCTTGTGACTCAAATAGGTCTGAGTTCCCAGAAATGCTTTAAGTAGAAGACATTTTCAAGAATCTGAGGTAATTCTGCAAGTTCTAACTTCATTAGGGTCAAGGTTTAAATTGTATGGACGTGTATGTACCTGCCTTGAGGACTTGTAATTTCAGATGTAGTCTGATTGTCTTCATTTAATGGCATGCAGAGTTACTCGAAGTTCCTTGTTGCAAGCAATTAGTGCAGGACTTTTTTACATCTTTAAGATTGTGATTATGGCTTCTGTAATTACATCGACGGCGTCAATGATTAGAACAACTATGCCTGGAAGGTGCAACCAAATGAGAGGGAAACTACAGTGTTCCTGATTTTCTCAAGCGCAACCTTTATTCAAGTGCTGAAACCTGGAACCTGGTAGTGCTAAGCAGGACACCCCACTTGTTTTTTGTCTACAGAGGTACATGACTGTCAGGGCCATTTTCAAATCTCAGTCCTTGACATGAGTCTCTGTGGGAACGCATGTCCTAAGTGCCCCTTGCTTGTCCATTACCTGGGCTACCTGGGTAGGCACATGTTTTAAAAATAACATACCATTCACTTCACATTCACAATTGGCTTTGTACTCACACACAACCTTGTACCCTTAAAGGCCTCATGCAGCTATCGACACTGAATGCTGCAAATTCGCCTCCTCTGAAGGTATCCATAATTGCAGTCATTACATCTCCCATAGAACTATCGTTTTAATTGAGCCAGCAATGAGCTAATGCTTTGATGCCAAGGGTGGGGGACGGCAAACGCACGCAGATCCTGGTTACAGGCCCTCAGAGCAAGCATTAAGGGGGTGTGGAGAAGACTCAAGGAACTTAATGGCTCTGTTTACACCTGCCAAACTGCTTGTACCTCTTTTTTTCCCTCTAAATGTCATTCCGACAGCCACGGAGGTTGGGTGCTGTCGGACCCGAATGCACTGTTGAAGCGGGCTGCGTGATTTTAATGGAGTTCGACCCATGCCTGATCCTCCTAAATGGGTAATTGCGTGGACCAAAGGAGGGGGGTTAGATGGACCCTGGCCAGCATAAAAAGCAGCTGAACTAAAGGGATTGTAAAAAACCATTGTATAACCTCTTTCTACATATAACAAGCAAATTACAAGCTAGAAAGTTAAATCCCTTATCTTAAAAAATGTATCACTTTTAAAACACCCCAGTTGTTTTCCTGGCACTTAATTGGAATGATGCTGAATTTAAAAGTGAAACATTAAAGCAGAAAATCATTTAAATTCTAGCATAAAAAAATGAATAATATTTCTTTCAAATATTTAGGAAATGTAGTGGGAAGGATATATAAAAAAAATAATAATAATTAAAAGCATTTAAATTAAAATAAAAAGAATTTTTTTTTTTTTTTTTTTTTGTAAATGGGAAAAATACAACACATGATATCTCAAATATTTGTATTGGGAGAAATATTGTTGTCTAGTCAATTGTTTTTACACAAGATTATTAGGTTGTCTGTTTTAAGAGAAACAGCCGAGAAGCAGAAGAACTGTACAACTACAATTAATCTCATTGGTGTCTAAAAGAAACAACTGCAATATTAAAGAGAGTCCCTGATAAATGTAGAGAGTGTCTGATCCAAACTAATTGCTGTTGACATTAGCAGTACTGCACTCTCTCAAATGGCTCAACACAATGGCATGATAGTCTTTCTTCCCAGAAGGCTGTGCATCTAAAAGCCTTTTATTGTTTAATGGTCCCATGACGAAGAAGTCCCAATTGGGTTCTTTCTCTCTGTATGGGAGTCTCTGCAGGCCTAACAGGCCAATTAGACACCAGCCAGCTTATTAATAAACACATCTGTGGGGAAGGTGGGCCCTGTCTTCTCACCACAGGTCTTAAGGAGCTGGCACTGGATGCTGACAGTCCCCTGCTGAAGCTGAGGGCCGCCGTCCTTGCGGTTGCCCTTTAAACTGATCTGAGCATGTTTGTCTTCTCTCAAAATGATTAAGGCTTGTATTTGAGCTGAAAGCTGGGAAAATTGGCACTAAATCAGCTCAAAAGCCAGCTCCCACCTAAAAGTTGAATAGATTTGAAAAACATTTCAGACCACACACTGCCTGATGATGATGGCGATTAAAATTAAATGGTCTGCAAGTTTTTCAGTTGCACATAGGGTAGAGTACCATTATCAGTCTATAAAGGAGATTTTACACTTGATATTTTGGCGCGGGCCTGCATTCATTTGATACATTTGTTTGGATAGTGTAAATGTTTATGTTATGAAAAAAAGTTTTAATTTGACTGAAGTCATACTAGTCTGCGATGTCGTACTAATGAATCTAGATAATGTAGTCTAGCTTTGGCTAGCATTTATACATGTTAACAGACTCAAACAAACAAATCGTAATTATCAAAAAGGTGTATTTAACCTAGAAGACACAAACATAATACAAGCAAAGTAAATTTTTTTAGATGGACCATGAAACAAACAACCACAAACATCAAACCAAATCCACACAAAAACCACGCATTGCACACAAGCGCAACGTCTAATGTGGTACAAACTATTTATCATCATTACATTCGCACCCACCAATTTCAAACTCCCAATGACAGATCACCATAAAGATTAATCAATGACATTATTATCACAAAGAAAAAGCTTAGACCTTATCCGACAAGCCAGAGGTGGATTTATTTCCCCATAATCCAATAAGCACTGGGTCTACTTTGACCCTACTGACAGTTCCTGACAAAATTTTTGCCAAAGGTTGGAAAAAGAAAAAAAAAGATTTAATGATTGTCATCAATCAAAGAGCAACCAAAGAGAGTGTTCTATCTGACCCAGAAATGTCAAAGTGCTCCTCAGCACTGAAGCTGCAGCAGGGAGGCCAGGTTCTTAAAATGTATTGGTAAGCTATTGGTTTTCTAATGAGGTGCATGTGACGAACATGCTAGGACAAGTAGAACATTTCTTTTGAATGTGAATGGTAATCTATCATATGACAGGGGCAAGGTGCCATTAGCGGAGTGTACTAAGAGTACAGTGAAAAAGACAGATAAGGTCTGGGAACTGGAGTCGTTTTTTATTTCATCATTATCTGTATTGGAAGCTATTGAAAGGTCCGTTACTTTGCGTAGTGGATGTTTTGTGTCTGGCTTCTAGCAACGCTGAGGAAAAAACTTGTAGTTTCTGTTTTGAGCTTCGAGATTTTTAATTCAAATTTTATTTTTAGGTTTTACCTCGTTTTAATCTGACTCCATTTTTAAGTTATTTATCTGATAATAAAGTTATGTATTTTAGTTA
>JAUMHG010000079.1:4692929-4707849 GCA_032359395.1 Enteromius anoplus
AGGCTGATAGGATTTCTTTTAGCCAAAAGGATTTAATTCAATTAAATTTCTTTTAGCTAATTTTTCCAAACCTTACACTACGTATACTGACATAACTACATGACTGTTTAAACTTGCTGGAATCTTTGTCCTTTCAGCGACATCCAGCTGAATGGCAAGTCACTAATAGCTTGAATTCACTACATGACTTTTTCCCAGATTTTCAATGCTGGACAACACTAAGCAGCTAGAGTTAAAAGCTTTCAGAAATTTCCATGATATCAGAATGTGTGAAGATACACAAGCTTTATTTGGCCACCATTTAATGTCTAGAAGAAATAATTGAGAAACTCACCTTTTAACACGAGAACATTCGAAATTGGTTGAAACAAATACATTTGTCTCTTTAACAACCCCGGAACTAAAGGTTTCCTCTTGGACACAGAGCATACCATGCGAGACGAATTGGATCTGCACAAATGCCCATCGCTTTCTGCTGGCACATTTGCCCCATCAGCACTCCTCTTGGTTTTTATCCAGTCTCGCACAACTCAAACCTCAATACATGTAGCAAAACACTCCCTTTTCAGCGGCTACCACGGTGTGACAATCCTGGGCATGGTTTGTTGGCGCTGGAGGCCTTCCAACCCATATCACTGACTGTCGTAAGCAGAAACAACAGAGCGCCATAGACTGAGTGGTGTCACTTCCTGTCAGAAGGCCAGGACAGAAGAGCATGGAGACTGAATGCATGTCAGGAGTGTCTGTAAACAGAGGAAAATAGCTGTTATGTTACTCAAAAAAGGTCTAGGGGGCATAGCGTGCTAATGTTGATGTAAACTAGATGCCATAGGCCATTTACAACTGAGGTAAAAAGGATGCCGTCATCCTGGGATGCACTGATCATAATCATACTCAGGTTGTTGACTGAGTAATGAAGCCTATGACTGGAACAATTTGACTGATTTGCAGGTAAACTCTCATTTTTTGATAAATGTATTATGTATGCATTATATATTTATTTATTTTTAACTTTGTAAATAAAGGGTACTTCATTCATTAGCAAAGACTAGAAGAGTATTTGTCCAACAAGATTCATTCATAATTTTAACCTTTTTATAGGTTGTATCATACTCATAGGTATTTTTGTCTATAAAAATTAATTTATTTCCTGATGAATAAAAGCCTTACAGGTTTGACATAAGGGGCAAGTAATTGATGAAAGAATTTTCATTTTTGAGGGAACTACCCCTTTAAAAAGGAATCCATTTTTGTTTACAACAGAATAACTGTGAAAAGTCTGTTCAAAAGTTTAAAGATTTAAAGTTATCCTTCACAGCAGTACTTCAAATCTGTATTTGCCTTAAAAAATAACATGTGTTTTTTTAAAAGAAACCTACAAGTCATTCGCAATGGAGCAATAGTGAACAGTTTGTTCATTTAATATACCATTGAAATGCAACAGCCCTGTTGCCAGGTTGTTTTGAGCTAATCGCATGAGCCGGACAAATGCCATGTGACTAATTACTCTCTAGCCACAGGAAAAACATCATGACAGCACTGATTGGGTGATGACACCACAAGAACACACACAACCTCAAGCAACTAACGTGAGATGTGACATCAAATGCAACATTAATGTAAAAATAGTCAATTTCTTGCTTTTAAGAGCCCTCGAATACAGTATAAAAAATTAGGATCATGGTATTCATGTCCATAAGAGAGAAAGAAGCTTTTTTGCAACAAAACAATGTTAGGGCAATGAGGTCATGCAGCCAAACCTTGGCGCCTTGGCTTCAGTCATAGCTCTCACCGTAATGCTTTCATGTAGATCAACACTGCCTCCCAGGGACTCCGGTGGAACTACAGACTTACGCTTCTCTCTCATTCTCTCCCTCGTGGTGCACTACACTGGGAGAAGTCACAGAGAGACATGCTGAGTGAAAGAGAGAGAGCAAGAAAGAGTCATGAATCAGCACCCGGGCCATCCGCTCGCACGGGAAGCCTTCAAAGAAGAACGAACGCAGGGATCTGACTGCAAGTGCTCATTGAACTTATGATGTGCTTTTGAGCTATATCTCAAAAACACACTCAGTAAAAAGATGGATGAGGCGAAAGGTGAATCAATACGGAAAAGACTGCCTTATGGATTCTACACAGTGGTACGGCGGACTTATTAAATAAAATGAGAATAAACATGACATGGATGACTGACACAAGAAACTTGCGGTGGGGGCGTGGCCTGCTGAGATGAATCATAGAAGACGTAGAAGACATAGACGTTGATAATTTTGCAATGAGAAACTAAATATTAATGTTGCATGAATGCTACCAGCCGATATTATTTGTGGCATATTATTGCATTATGCAAGTACAGCCGTCAAGCATTTCAAATCATTTATACTAAAATATATTCAAACAATTAATACAAATTTATAATGTGTTGAAATGTTGTTATAGACTCAAATGCTAATACTAACTGTAAGGTGGGTCTGTTAGATTTGATACTTTAATCAATTCGAATAGGTGTAATTCTGATTGAGTTCTACTGTACATCCATAGTCAACAACCTTTGTTGTGAATTATTTAATGATGGTAGAGGTTCCTTTTTTATAGCTATTTTGATTATGCTAAGCTACTGCCTAATCCGTAGGGAGAGCGACATACTTCAAACATTGTACCGGGTTATGGTTAAATTCTTGTTCCTGTCTCTCTCTGACCTTTAGCTCTAATCTCCCCTTCAGCTCAACATGTTAGTCTGAGGCCTCGATGCGGTGGTCTGCTTCAAATCCAGTTCATTCTGTTTAGCATGATCCCATTTGCAATGCTTAGCTAAGTTCAAATATAAAGCCTTTTATACATGTCTAACCAGCAGTTTTGTGGCTATTTTACATATTAAATGGCTTAATCTCATGAAACCTTTCGAACTGGGTCATATTTTATCATTGGCATAATATTTTTTCAATAACTTATCTAGAAAGTGCCAACACTAGAACTAAGGATGAACTTATATGAACGCTGAGGCCAACTCAACAACAATTGCTTGACCAATGGCATGAATTTTGGTCGGAGCTAGCAACCAATCGAGCTATGGAAGCCGTTTATAAAAATTTATATCTCACTATTCTGAGAATAAAAGTCAGAATTACAAGTTTTGTTCCAATAATTTTTTATTTACATCTTGCAAATTTGACATTTGTTTTTTCTTTCAATATCAAGTTTCTTCTCGAAACAACAAAGTCATACTCCGATTCCTCACGTTTTGACACTTAGTCAAAATCCTTTTGCGTCGCTTTTTGAAGCTCAAGGTACCCCTTTTTACTCACTTTTCAATGTGAAGGGATCTCTGTTGTTTTAAATAGGAAACCCTCAATATGCCAACGCAATAATTGTTTTATTTTATCATTATAATTAAAAGATATATTGGGTAAAAACAATGGCATTATTGCATATATGTAGGGGTGTGATTTTCAAATATAAACAGTCAAACTGTTTTATTTAAATGATATTATTTACACATTTATGAGCACGTAACCCAACCCTAAACCTACCATCTGTCAATAAAACACATATAGCAGGCAGACATAAACCCCACCTTCAAAATTTATTTAAAATATATTGATATTCAAAGTTTACTTTTGAGGCAAAACGATTGATTTGTGAGAGGAATAGATGCGGTCGTTGTCTCCGTCTTCCGTGTACTTCCTGTGCGTTGATGCAGTCTGTGTGTCTCCTGATCGACTGCGTCATGCTGTTGTAAAATACTATTGGCTCTTGTGAATCTCATTTACATTTCGTAATTATGACTTTAACTTATAATTGAATGTTATATCTCGCAATTTAAACTTTGTTTTCATAATGTTTTATTTGTATCTCACAATAATTATGGTTTTTGTATTGTTTGTTGGTTTGTTCACAATACTGTTTTATGACACAAGTGCGGAGATTACATCATTTATTTTTCAATAACGCAGCTCTAACCCTAATAGTACTTTTAGTGCAAAATATAGTGTACTTTGGCATTCTTTAAAAAATGTCACATCTGACCTTAAAATGTTTTCCATTGTTTATCTACCAAAACATCAGCATATGTTAAAATTTTGAGAGGATGAAGTGTTTTTCTGTGCAAGTGTCTTTGTGTGCAGCACTTTTGTGTCTGTAGTATTTTCATCTGATGCTTGAATTTGCCTGTTTCATCACAAACTAATGACTATCTAGGTCTCAGGCGTATACTGCTCCGTGCTGATTTCCCAGTGACATTTCAAAACAGAGAAGGAAATAAAGAGAGATACAGAGGGACAAACAGTAAGAGAGAGCTAAAGAAGCAACAAATCACTCTAACATGAGGAAAGCCCCTTCGGATGGCAGATTCAGCAGGCAACTTGATCAGAAATATCCTTTTGCTTGCACAACATCTGACAGAGCACATGAAAAAACACTACTGACTTAAACTTAACATACCAACATGTCATACAGCAGCTATCAAAATGGCCTCAAACACATTTACACATACTTCTCCCGGAAATGACAGGTAAACACACATGCGGGTGCGCTAACACTCACAGATGATGTTGAAATCAAGATGAAGAGGTGTGAGAGAGAGATAGAGTGTCAGTCTACCATTCTACCTTAGGAAAAAAAAAAGAAGGTTGCTGAACGTCTTGTCTCGGCCTCTCTCTTTTCGTAACTCACATGCTCTCTCACTCACTCGCTTCCTCGTTCTCCCTCTTTCATCTGTCAGAGCTAATGAACAGATGTTGCAGGGCTGTTGAATATAGGATGATGGACTGTGCCTCTGGCGGCCGAAGCCAGCTGGGGAAAGAGAGAGAGAGCGAGAGAGAGAGAGAGAGCAAGAGTGAGAGACTTTTATGATTTCTCAGCCATCCAGACTATATTAACACGTAAAGAAGGCAGATCCATGAAACAGTTGCACCATTTTTGTGTGCATTCATGTTGCTCCAGTGTTACCATTTTCATCTTCACATTGTTTTACACCAGGCATGACCCCATTCTAGTCCTTGTTGCTTTAAATGCTAAGGAGCTCTGGTGGCTCCGCCCCTCTCTTCTGTGGAGTAAAAAGCAGTTCTCATGAGCTATGTATATTCTGACAGAAATTATTTGAGACAGGATATATTAAAATACACTGGGTGGATTTTATTTATTATATGATGGATGTGTACCCACACTTTCAACACACATTTATTTTGTATCTGATGGCCCCTAAAATAATCAAATAAAATTAAAAGTTATTTTAAATTAAATAAAAAATGTAACTGGGACTCCATCTTCATGTTTTTCGCTCAATTGCAAGTTTCACCCTGTAACTCAATATTCACCGGCTTTGGGTTTTTTTTTTACTCTCAAAACTGCTCTAAAAAGTCAGAATTATAAGATATAAAATCAGGAGAGAAGATAATTAATTTACCTGAGGAAAACCTTAGTAATTCACCCCATCATCAAATGTTCATCTCTTTTCCTGGTGGTGTCCTACATCACAGCTGGGACCCATGTCCCCTGCGCTTTCTCCAGGGGAAGGTGGATCACCGCCAGCCATCCCATCGACAGAAAGGTCAAGAGAACGCAAGAACCTGGAATGCCTGCTCAGGTTAGCTGGGGCCAACTGTTCTCACACCCTGTGCTACTTCAGAAATGCACTGGAAGCATGTTCAGAGATCACTGACCCTGCCAGTTTTTCTTGACCCCTGTTGGCTCAGAACTTGTTGTCTCCACAGACGTGCTTCTGAACGGCCTCATTTAAATTTTAACACATTAAAGCATGATCATGCCACAGACGGTCTTGTTTCCACCATTGTACAGTACAGGGAAATTATCTCAGGAACAGAAATGAAAACAGACCGAGACGTTGTAAACTTGCGTTTGTGTTGGGTTTTTTTTTTCACATTACGAGCACAGTTTCTTCTCAGGGCTCTCCTGTCACCGAGAGGTCAGTTCAATTAGTTCTTACTCTCAAGAGCTCAAGACTATTTTTTTGCTGAGCTCCGGGACTGACACATTTGAGGATGTGTTGTTTTTCACGCACGTCACACACCGATAATCAAATGTTCCAACACCCACACTTCCAATCTGGCTTTCTGTTATGTTCCATTAAATGACTAACTACCTACAGATTTGCTATTTATGCAAGTATTTATTTATTTATGCATGTATGGATGTGTTCATTTATTTGTTTTACAGTTGTTACTCACTTCCTGCCATTTCTTACTACTAGCAAAGCTTTCCGTTTAAAGAATCGACCTGAAATCAAAACTGACCTTATTTAGCTACTTTATTACTCACACTGCTGCTCTGAATGTGCATGATTCATCAGCGCATGTTACTCCAAAGAATGTCTGTCTTTGTAATTTGTCATCAAAATGCAATAATTCCCTCCCTTTAGTCTAGTCTAAAACGACTATTTTCTTATGATCATGGCCATTAATTTGTAAACACATCACAATAAAGATCTAAAAAAAAGCTTAGAGCTTAGAGGAGCTACGCTAAAAAATTGGAAGATCAGTTCATTGTCCAGTGACCCAGCTTCAGTGTGGAAAGGTTTGAAAGCCATCAATAGCTACACGACACCATCTCCCAGCACTGAGGCCAATCAACAACTTGCTGAAGACCTGAATGAGTTTTGCTGTAGATTTGAAACTCCCAGTCTAACACCCCACACCTGCCCAGAACATCTCTTCATCTCTTTATTCAACCATTAGCACCCCCAACACACACACACATCTGCCCTTCAGTTTAGAGAAGAGGATGTGAAAACCTGTGCTGAGCAGCTGGCCCCCATCTTCAACAGTGTAAAGTCCCTGCCTGCGTCAAATGCTCCACCATCGTCCCCCTCCCAAAGAAACCCAGAATAACAGGACCGGTGGCCCTATTAGGCTGTGGTCATGAAGTCTCTTGAGAGGTTGGTGTTGGATTGTCTGAAGGACTTCACTGGACCTTTACTGGACCCCCCAGCAGTTTGCTCAAGATGAGACTGCGTTACATCCTGCAACATCTGGACAGACTAGGGACTTAGGTGAGGATCCTGTTTGTGGACTTCAGCTCTGCTTTCAACACCATCATCCCAACACTCCTGCTGACCAAATTAACCCAGCTCTCTGTCCCTAGCTCTTTCTGTCAGTGGATCACCAGCTTTCTGACAGATAGACAACAGCTAGTGGTAAAATCACATCCAGCACCCGTATGACCAGCACTGGAGCTCCTCAGGGCTGTGTTCTCTCCCCATTGCTCTTCTCCCTCTACACCAAAGACTGCACCTCTAAAGACCCCTCTGTCAAGCTCCTGAAGTTTGCAGACGACACCACAGTCATTGGTCTCATCCAGGACGGTGACGAGTCTGCTTACAGAAAGGAGGAGCTGTCTGTCTGGTGCAGTCTTAACAACCTGGAGCTCAACACGCTCAAAACGTTGGAGATGATAGTGGACTTCAGGAGGAACCCCCCTGCACTCCCCCCACTCACCATCATGGACAGCACTGTGGCAGAAGTGGAGTCATTCGGGTTCCTAGGGACCATCATAGACTCCATTGCCAAGAAGGCCCAGCAGAGGCTGTGCTTCCTTCACCAGCTAAGGAAATTCAACCTGCCACAAGAACTGCTGAAACTAGTTCTAAAACGGAGTTCTACTCAGCCGTCATTGAGCCTGTCCTGTGTACTTCTATAACTGTTTAGTTTGGCTGAGCTAGAAAATCAGACATCAGAAGAATACAGAGGACAGTTCGATCTGCTGAAGGGATTAGTGGTGAACCCCTGCCTACCTTTCGAGAACTGTACACATCCATAGTGGGGAAAAAATCACTCGGGATCCCTCTCATCCGAGCTATGACTTTTTTTAACTTTTGCCATCTGGTCGGCGCTACAGAGCATCGAATACAAGGACAGTCAGACACAAGAACAGTTTATTTCCCTAGGCAATCTACCTCATGAACAGTTAATAGTTCTCCCACTATGCAATAAAAATATGTGCAATAACCTGATGTTTATTTTATCACCCTACATTATAGTACATCCTTCCTCTTCATCCTTTCAAATCAAGTGTTACTTTTTCTATTTTAATCTATAGCACACTTGTACATACAATTCATTTATTTAGATTTATTAATGTTTTGTTGTGTTTATTTTATTCTTCTTTGTGTTGTTGTTGTCTCTGTGTACTGGAAACTTTGACACCAAAACTAATTCCTTGTATGTGCAAACATGCTTGGCAATAAAGCTCTTTCTGATTCGGATTCTGATTTGTCTTCCTGCAGAGATGAAAAGAAACAGCCCAGTAGAGGACAAAAACGTCTGCAGTTTATCAAATCAAATTAGGAAAGTTAAATTTGTCCTCAATTTCAGCAGATTAAAGGTAACATGAACTCAAAAGTGATCATTGCTTACATAACTGTTTTGCTGTTTTGTTCATCATTTCACATTTTTCTAAAGAGAAAAAAAGTCAATCTTTGTAATCAAAAATCGTTTCGCCAATGAAAAGGAAAAGAAAACTTTCCATCGATAAACACTAAAGTGTCTCTATGATGCCATTGTACGGCTTTGTTTTTTAAAATATACATTTATTATCACCTCATTTTCCAGTGATTCTTAAAAGATTAGTTTAAAGCAGTTCTAAGATTCATACTTTCCATACCTCTCCATTCCTTGAGCCCACTCTCCTCTGATAGTTATTTATCATACTTACAGGTTGAGATTCAGTGAAGCCACTAATCTTTCAAGAGCAAATGTTTTGTGTATCTCACACTGAACTCCCTTCATCAGTAAAATTACTTGTTTAAGGGTCAAGTCGGGATTTATGCAAGTTACCCCAGTATTGGGAAATGGGATTCAAATTATTAATTACTCGTTTAGGGTGTATAGTCAATACTTTATTTTGGGAGACAGTAACTTTATTTATTTTGCACTTTCAGATTTACATTCTCAAACAACTACATTACACACTGCATGAAAGGTAATATTGGAAATGGCGTAATATGAGCACTTTAAAATATAACCGTATACAATGTATTTACAGGCATCACCTTGAAAGAGAGGATTATACAATAGGCAGGTTAAACTACATCCGAGATCAGTATATTGAGACAGTTCATGCATTACTTACCTCCTCCTTTCCCTTTCAAGTCTCCAGAATACAAGAGGAACTTGACAGAGGGGAATTCGCTCATGTCCCTAATTCCCAATTCAATATAAAATGCAATTGCTTTGTTTCACATAGAGGTCCCAGGTTACCCCTCCTCTCGCATCAGCAGGAAGAGTTTAGATGGACCCCCTCCCTTACCGTTGAAGGTAGAGACAAGGGGACAGATATGGGAATACAGGGGGCAAGGTGGGCTGCTCTGCTATGGCGGCAAAGCCCAAATCCAGGTCAGGTGTCTGGAAAACACAATCGGTCTCATAGCAACAGGGTTTCCTCACAGGGACTAGCCAGGCACCTCAGATAAAATATCCTCCCTTTGCAACCTAAAATGCTTCTCTCTGCCATTTTGCAGCCTTCGGAGAACTTCTGAAGTGTGGGATAGAGGTCAGATTGAATTTATTTCCTTCACCAACATGTAAACACTTAGGTTTGTTTATGGATGGGTCAAAAAGAGTATGCTGATTCAAAGAACTGCCATTCATGTCTTGAATTAAACCTCAAACTGACGAATTGATTTCAGGAGGCCAAATATCTGATGCTCGGAAGGTCATGAACTGAGATCTACTAAAACCAATGCCAAAATCCACTGAGCACATCACAGAAAACAGTAGCCTGACAACGTCAGACTTCGTACCTCTGCTCAATTTTAGTTTGCTTCTGTTATCAGTCTGAGACAGCAGGCTATCTTATGGTTTCTCTCCAGCTCCAAAACAGGCAGACCAATCAACAAACAGAGGGCAGGGTTAGAGCCATGACGTTGACGCTAAGCATAAATATTGATATTGATTTATCTCGTTGTTTTTTCCAGAAATAAATCCATCAATCAATCAGTAATAAATTTTGGTCTTCTCTACTGATGTTAATTCTTCTCTGCCGGTTCAATGGGTTCTGAAACAATAATTTTCAATTAACATATAGGCCAAGTCACCACCATAAATGGTTACCATATCGTACATTTAAGTATTACTATTAGCTATTAATATGAAATGACATTCCTCAAAAACCAAACATGACAGATAAAATAAGCATTTATAACTAATACTTTCAGAGTGACCAATAATGCTTGTTTGTACCGCAAACTATATAATACTAAATATATAAAAGTGGTCAATTATCACTAATGTCACGGTGTATGCAGATTCAGACACTGACAATGAAGGGAGTTCAAACATAAACTTTACTCACTTGGTAGAGTCACAGAGATACAGTCTTGACACACACAAAGTACCCTTGACAAACGGCAACTAAGGCAAGAATTCAGGCACTATAAATACAGACACTGACGAGACACAGCTGGACACTAATCAGTACAATGAACTAAACTAGGACAGGAACTAAACCATAAAAGGACATACAGGAACTAGACTGAACCAAAAACACAGAACACGTGACATAGCACACAGACAGGGACGTTACAATTAACAAACCAACAATTTACTTCAATAAACATTTTGCTAAATGCAGTTGAAAAGGCCAAGCACCACAATATGGGAAATATCACAGATCATTTAAAAAAACATATAAAATAAAACTGCAAAGTATTTGTGGAAAGCTGATTTCTTCTACGCTTTACCTCAATGAAAAAATCTCGAAATCGTTTATACACATGATTGAAGAAAACATTATAAGAGTAATCTGTGCTCAAGGTTCAATTCAAAGACTTCTATGAATGATCATTCATCTCATTCAAATACTGTTGATAAAGCTCTCGGAAAAATGTATACAATGACCCAAAAAAAAAAATCAATTTATCTTTGCTTGCTAGCTGCATGATCTTGATTTTATGCTTTTCTAGGTAAAGCAAAAAAATACGTTTTCACCAACATACCCAGAATTTCCATGTCTCTTTCTGTTGAAAAAAAAAACAGCTTTTGTAAGTTCAATTTGTGGCCAGGAGAGACCACAAAGCATGTTTGTTTGTTTTTTTTTTGTTTTGTTTTGTTTGTTTTTTTTGTTTTTTTTTAGTGGATTACCTAGCTTTTGACCTTTGTTCCATTTGTATCTGGGAAAAGTACAACAAACCATCTCTACCACGCATTAATATCGGCACAGTTCAGGTGAACAGCACTCTGAGCAGGCCACAACAAGAACCGTATCTTTAGATACACTTACGGTTTTCATCAGGGGTGCAATAGCTCATAGTCTGCTCATGTTCAGGTCAAGAAACCATCTATTTTCGCTTGTGTTCTCCATTCCATGAAAGCTTTTGTCTAAACATGCCATTCGTTTGAAACTCTGGGATGGGGCTGAAAAGAAAGTGCTCATCTAAAACACTGTAATCGAAGCGACTCCCGCAAGAACGGGCCTGGTTTAATGTTGTACAAGTATCACAGAGAGAATGTCTCTTGAAATAAGCAACGACATCTCAGAATGCATTAGCAAGCTAGAGAGAATATGAGGTGCTAATAAAATATTTATACGCACATGCAAACAAACTGAGACGTAGAGACAATAACCCCCTCCTGCTTCTTAACTTTTAGCCGTGCTCTCAAAGGGCACATCACTGATAAGACTTTGGAGAGCGCTAATTCTTTCTGACATAATATGCCATTGAGCTATTTTTTTTTTTCCTTTTGGCCCCTCTGACCCTGATTATCATCATTACCGCCCATGCAGCTGACAAGGAGACCTTAAGGGATATCATTTTATATTAAACCACGTATGGCAGAAGCCTAGATATTTAACACTTAAATTATAAGATAGAATATGAACAAGGTTAAGAATTCACTGGTTGAAGTATTACTCAGCGGTAAGAGTTTTATATATGTACAACCCATATGGTTTGCATGCATATATAAATTTATTATATTATTTTTTAGTTTTATTGGAGCACTGAACTCCACCCCTTCCCTAAACCTACCCACCTCTGAACAATATAAACACACACAGGCAATTACTGTACAGGTATTTATTGCACAAACTAATCATTACTTGGAATATAATTATATCTTTCAAATAAATGATGACGGTGGTTGTATCTGCCTGCTATATCTGGTGTTTTATAACAGATGGTAGGTTTAGGGGCAGGGGTTGGGTTATGTGCACATGTATTTACACAAATGTGTAAATAATATAATTTAAATAAAACTGTTCTGACATTGACAAATCACACATACATATATGCAATAACGCCAATGTTTTTACCCAATAAATCTTTTAATTATTACAATAAAATAAATTGGCCTGTTTCTAAATTCAATCTATTATATGTTTTCAGAAGAAAAAATTGGAGCTCTACAGCCATAGACCTCATTCACTTGTTGTGTAAAAAATCAACCCATTTTGGACCAATATGAAGATGAACAATAATGACATGGGTAATAATGAGTAATAATGAAAGGGTTTATTAATAATAAAATTCTAATTTTCTCATTCTGACAAACAAAAATGCAGCTTGAAGCATTGAAGATTACAAATAATAGCATTGCAATTCCCATTTATTAGAGTTTTTTAGTTATGTCCATTGATACTGTCTAGTTCCCAAAGGAAAAAGTTGAACTTTTAATGAACAAACTCATTAAAACAGCAATGGCTATTTTCAGAAATATCCAATTTGGCCTCTCTTGCACCAGATTGAAGAGCTTTTCAATTACACACAGAAGTCCTCTGACGTGCCTGAGAGTTTTCATGGCCTGGTCTAAAACCACATCATTAAAGCAAGAGCTGCTTCCTACCGCAAGGGAAGGAAACCCCTCTGGACGGTGGCATGGGTCCAGCTCACCAGGGGCGACTGGATTATCTCCCGAGCTCCCACATGTCCAGATGTGTCCAGCTGAGAAGGAACAAGTTCAGATGCGAGAGCTTCGAAATCTGGCAGCACTGCCAAGAATTTTCAAATGAAGCACTAACGTGCAAACTCCTCAGCTGCAAGGCTTCTTTGGGGCACGCAGATTGTCAATTTCTCCATTCAGCTGTCACATAAAACAAGGAAATGTAATTTGAAAGGGAAAAGATATTTGTCCACCCACCACAGTAAAAATGAGATGTAATTAAACACACTTTAATAACATGTAATTACACCATTATGGCGACAATATACCTGTCATGCTCAGAGCAGGGCAAATTTAGCTTCTTTAGCGGATCTAATGCATAAATAGTCAGCCTTCAGGGTGACAAGTCATGAAAATGACATTCACAAGTCATTTCTGGAAACATCTTTCAAAAAGAATGCTGTCTTTATACTGTGCTTAGAAAAAGAAATTGCACCAGATAAACAATTGCAAGTACTTGGTTCAACATGTTTCACTTTATTTTGATGGTCCCTTTAACATATTCTGTTGATTATAACTAACATTGCACTTACATATCTACTAACTCTCAAAGGAGTGCTAGCAGAGTATTAGTAGACTGGTGGGGTTAGGGTTAGAATAAGTTACTTACTTACAGTATAGTCAGTAGAGCGTCTTTTGGGAGACCATCACAATAAAGAGTTAGTAGATATTAATTAGAGAGTGTACTAATATTCTAATGAGAGTTAATTGACATGTAGGTGCAAAGCTACTTATTGTCAACAGATTGTTCAAAAGTCAAAATAAAAATAGAAAATAAAGTGTTAAAAAAAACGACCTCTTCTGCGAAAAAAAGTAAGTACACCCCTAGATTTACCCTCACATATTCTCACGCAGTGAAAAATACCGTAAAACAGAGCAGCTTAATTTTGTTATCAAATAAAGTCTAAGTTTTAAGGTTTTGTAATTTTTAAAGCAATTCAAACAATAAATACTGTTTTGTGTTTTCTTTAATGTATTGTGTCAGATCAATGTAGGCAGTATATTGCATGCGATAATCATGGGCATCTCGTCAGTAAAGCCGGTTCCATGACTAGCGGTAAATCTCCATCAACTGCTTTCAAATGAAGTGGCATTTAATACACAGAGCCACAGTTACAAGCAATATCGCTTTCTATATCAAAGGCAATTCATCTGCGATAATGAACATAATATTGTGTATAGCTTCTATAGCTTTTCGGGTATCTACGGCTCTGTGTGTTTTACTGCTACTCCATTTGAAAGCAGTTGATGGAGATTTACCGCTGATTATGGAACTGGCTTTACAGATGAGATGCGAATGACAATCCCATGCGATGTATCGCCCAGCCCTGGCTTCAAAATTTTATTTTCCACAAGGCCAGCGAAGCATCCCTTAAATGTAAAATTGGTTGGTATGTTGGTATGTTAGTATGTTCTGATTGTTTCACCTTAAATGTAGGGTTGAACTAAAGCGAATCACACACCAGTTGAGAAGCGCATCTTCACACGTCTTTACATTGTTTTTAATTGTTGCTAGGCACAGCGGATAGATGCTGAATGGTCCCACCTGTGTGTATACACTCATCGAAAACATCTTGTTCAAACCTTAAAGGCACGGTGTGACTCGGCACTGCACTTCTCGTCCAGTGTGCGACCAGCTTAACGTTTTTAAAACAAAATACCATTTAATTTTGTTTTACCTTTGTACAGTTAATTTGACGTTTCCTGTCAAAAATCACCAGCCTTTTAAAAATTGCTTTTGTAATCTCTCATTTTGCCATATTATCACCAAATCTTGTATTCAATGGTTTTGTCAGCTTGTTTTCTTTCAAATAACACAGCTTTTCCATTTCTTTATGGAATTGTGATGGCCAGCGCCGTGGCCACACAGTAAAAAGACGGTACCCACACACATGTACATACCTTTCCTTTTTGGTTGTGTATATATGTGTAACAAGGAGTCAGAAGCGTACTGATCCATATGCAAGGCTTTATTTAGAGTAGTCAACAAGCAAGGGTAATCACCAGTAGTCAAGGGCAGAAGAGATAAT
>JAUMHG010000079.1:4732130-4784029 GCA_032359395.1 Enteromius anoplus
GGTGAGCGTAACAATTCCGCCTCTAGACTGTTACGAAACAGTCTGCGTTGTGTTGGATTGTGACCCTTTTTCAGTCGCCTTTTGCAAACACTTGATTTATATAAGAAGTAGGAAACGATGGTGTTTGAGACTCACCAGTATTTTATGTACATGTACTGAACTGTTATTATTCAACCATGCCAAAGTAAATTCAGTTTTTCATTCTATGGCACCTTTAAAAATCGAATTTTCATTTGTGGTATGAAAATGACAAAAATACATTTTTGGAGAAATGTGCTTAATTCTCATGTAAATGGAATGCAAAAAATATCGAATTGTTCTAAAACAGGCTTAATTTTATATAAAAAAAGAGCATTTTCTTTTGATATTGGGGGTAAAATGTAAGCTGGGCTTGTATCACAGAGCAGTCATTAAAACAAAGTTCAAGCATCTGTTGTGGATCGCTACACCTTCATGCGCTAACCCCTTACAAATCAAATATATCACGGTCTAGACAGACTTAGTGTAACACACACAACTGAACTTCCATGTCTGACATTTTGCCTCCTGACCGTAACATCCAAGATGGCTTCAGAAGGAGCCTGGAGCGTTGGTGCACCCAGAGAGCATTACCTGCAATTTTCAGGACAAAACAAGTCAAGTGTGTAAAGTTCAACAGAAACATCATAGAAAATGAATCCAGCCGATGACATTTTAATCAGAACGGTCCCGCCATATAAAAATAACATTGTTGAGAGAGCTGCGTAGTTTATTTTTTGTGGTGTTTGTATTGGTCTACACATTCGCAGGTGCTACTCATTGTTACACTGACGACAAATGAATATTTTCTTGTTCAGCTGAAGGTCAGGGGATGCAAATTTGGTGAAAGTCACCATAAGTCAAACTGGTGGATGTCGCATCATCTGGAAAAAAAAAAATAGCCCTGTGCCGGCAATACAGTCCACCCCAGGGAGTTAACTTCTACATGTAAAGTAAACTAATAAAATTATATTACCAAATATATTTGCTAAATTATTATTTAGATTGACAGACTGAAAGGTTAAGTGTTTGAGAATATTTCAATTAAAATCTTTTTTATACAAATGTGCAGCACAGCTCATTATGGGGTGATCTCATTGAACGGTTTTATTCTGGAACTATACCAGCAGTTTAGTTTAACTAGGTATAAATATGCTAAAATAGTGCTGCACTGTTGATTTATATATAAAAATAACAATTTCTTTTTAGCAAAATATGCACCTCTTTTCTATATAAATTACGCTTATTATACAGTTAACAGTGCCTTGTTCAAATTCAATGCATTTTAATATTCAGACAATTGCATTTAAAAGACATATATTTTTAAAATTTCTGGCAATCACAGCAGCAGTAATTCATCATTGTCATCGAGTCAAATTAGGACTTCAAAGGGAAGCTGCTATAATGCCTGGTGAAACAAAAATGTACAATATAGTATATGTATCACAACATGTAGTTGAATAAATGCCTGGACTACGGAAGGATGGATGACTGGGTGGATGGCACATGTATGGATAAGTAGTGGAATTACCAGATTACATTCATGGCCACTTTATTCAATACTCTTTATAATCTCTGTGTTCTTTAATTTCTTGCTAAGCATTTAAAAACTGTTTCAGACGATTCAGGCAGTTCAAGAGCAAATCAATCAACTGCTAACTTGTTTGATCTAGGCCTTGACTCAAACAAATGATTCATTAAAAAAAAAAGCATTGTTAATGCCCAAGAAAGAAGAGACAGCACGTTTTCAATAAACTACATGTTTGTTTAAAGTATTATTATTATTATTATTTGCAATGTATTTGAGTTAAAGTGAAAGTGCCTATCTTTAAATCAACTCAGTTTTCTCAGTCCCTTTGGGGCATTTCTCAGATTAGAAATTAAATCATCTAGTCACTTGTGCATGTCATAAAAGCAGTTTCTCATTCTTTGAAAAAACTATGATTGATTTTGTACATTCATGCAATTATGTGCATTTGTCTGCGGTTTCCTACATTTTCAGTTGCTCATATAATGTTGCTCAAAATGTATTCTCTCATGAGTTTGCGCTTCCTCATAATAGGGATGATAAATAAGTAAGCGAGTTTGGCATGCTGCCCAGGGGTGAGCCAGGAGGTCAGCGGAGTCCAAGCCCTAGTGATTTGAACCCTAGCGAGGGAGAGCCCGGCATCCGGCTTGAACCTTGCATGCCCCCCAAAAATGCATAAAGGAGGACAGCAGCCAAATGCATGCCCCCCAAAGAATCCGTGGAGAGAAGGATACTGGACGGTAAAATAAGGTATGTTTAGTTTGCACGCTTTTTGGGGGGAAGGACTGGGTTCTGGGAAGAGGGTCTCTGTGGAGGCGGGCGTGTAGAGACCTCTGCAGATGAGGGCAACCTCTGCGGCGGTGGGATAAGTTAGAGAAGACCTCTGTGGTAGGTAGGGGACCACTGCAGAGGTGGGCGGAAACTCAGAAGAGGTAGAGAAATTAATAGGGAGGGTAGAGGGCGCTGGAGGGAACGGATGGCCAGTTGGAGTAGTAATCCAGAGGGGCTTGGTGCGGTGGAATGGCAGGGTGGATGTCGGATGGACCGGGCTGGCTGGTGCATGGCTGTGGCTGGCTGCTGGTTAGCGGGGATGAGCTGGCAGCATCGGGAGCACGGCTGAGGTTGACGGAGGGTCTGGAGCATCCAGATCAGCGGAGAGTGGTGGGTAAAGCTGGCATTGGGTGAGTGGCTGTCTTCCTTTGCTTTTTTGTTTTGGCTGCGGGTGTGGATGGAGGAATAGCGTCCGGGAGGTTGATGTTGAGGATTTGGAATAAGTCCATTTTATTGGCTTTCCTGGATAGATAATGCAGCGCAAGATGTGGGAGATTCGTACACGCTGTTCACATTTTTCTCTGTGCTATAGTCCTACCCCTCAAAACATCTAGTCTTTAGTTTAACGTATAACTCAGTAAATGCAAAATTGTTGATCTAGTTGTTGTAAACTGTCAAAAATGTCTTTTACACATATCTTTTAGACTTTTTGTAAATTTGTCATGAATTGTGCAAGTGAATCTTGACTTTCACTAATGAGGAGAATATGGATCAACCAATTACAAATCATGACTCTCCTTCCTGGAAAGCATGTATAGACAGAGGACAACACAAGAGTTAGTAATTATGACAGTGGATGAACATCCAGAAAACAACCAGGTACAACAGCCGAGAAGAAGAGGAAGAGTAAAGATTCATGGTAGAAGGGTACATAGGCAAAAGAGGCAGAAGAGGCCTTGGACAGAGGCACATATCAGATGAAATGATGGCTACTATTGTGGACTATGTTGCCAGTCATGGCCTTACAATGGGTGCAGTTAAATATTGGGAGATCAACCATATTCTCAATTCAAACAGTTTCTTACAGTCAGTATCCCAGTAAATTTGTACTTTTAAAAAGAAATATATGATGAACATAAGAAGTGCAGCCTTCTCCGTTTCAGTACAGGAACTGTCCTCCAAACGGTATAGTTACTTACTTTTATACTGACAACATGACTAAATATTCTTGTTTGTGAACAATGACACAAGGACTTTTCATTCCCATGGCACAGATGTGTTCATTCACACAAATACGTACTTTTGAATGATGAACTAAACGTTTTGAGCAAGTTACAGGCTTTTGCAGGAAATTCATTATGTGGTGCTGTTTGTACAAACTGCTTTGAGAAATGCATAAACTTTTTTGCAAATATTAAGGATGATTCGAGCAATGCACCAAAGCGACTGGAAAAACTGCAAAAGTAAATATTTCCAAAAATGTAGATAGATAGATAGATAGATCACTCCGCCTGTCTCTCTTGTCTCTTTCTGGTGGACAGTCAGTGCAGATGACACTGTAGACATTTTTTTGGCCTGTGCTTCGAACATCAATCATGAGCTCTCAAAGGGAGTCGTACGCATGCACTTTCCATCCGTCACCCTCTCCCTCATGCCCGTACCACTCAGGAACAGGATGTTTTAATGCACTCTCAAAGTCAGACATTTTAAACGTAGGCAGAGGGAGAGAGAAGGAGAACTGGAATGGAAGAGAGTACAGTATATAAAACGATAGATTATGCATAAAATTGTCATATTTTCATTCGCACGTGCAATCTCGACGGGCCGCAGATGACATTTTGACATGGGATTTGCTTTGCGGCATCTGTCTATATATGCATGCAAAATGCACAAGGAGGGACAACTGAAATACCAAAAGGGTGAGAAATAGAATTTGAAATCAGAACGGAGAAGGTGTAGAGTGGCCGTTTTTTAATGGTAGATCTACTGTCCTTGTCACAGAGGCTGTTGTAGATTCTGAGATAAAGCTTTCAAAGTGACAGCTCAGATGCACTCTGCAGTGGTAAAGGGCAGAATGCTGAAATGCACAATACATCTGAAAAGTTGTTTTCCATCTGGCGGCGTAAGACAGCCCTTCGACTTTAATTTAACTGCCAGTGGGAATTCTAGCATGGATGATAACACATCTGTATTCTTGTGGTGGGCTAACGTTAAAATCTCTAGAATTGAGGATTTAAGTGCGGCAAGCATGCGAATGTCCTCAAGGGTGATTGGTATCTTACTAAGTATGCTGTTGATGGTCTGATACAAAGATAATGACACATGATTGCAATATAAAACCCCATCAGCTAGAATGGGGCCTTGCGCTAAGAGCGGCGTGTTTGTTGCGAATGAACTTTAAGATTAAAGATGTTTTGTTTTGGCCTTTTTGACATTTTTATTGATATGGAGAGATAAAGACAAAATGGCAGAGAAAATAGGAGGACTGGGATGAGGAAATGTCACAAGCTAAATTCGAAACTGTCGCCCACATTAGCACACAAGTTCAAGAATATAGTCTGAAATACTTATAGTATAGTCTCACTAAGAAAGGACTTTAATTAAACCACAGTTTTATCATAAAAAGTATATGTGTGTGTGACCCTGGAGCACAAAACCAGCGCAGCGCAAGTATATTTATAGCAATAGCCAATAATACATTTCATGTATCAAAATTATCGATTAGATATTTTGTGAATGTTCTACTGTACATACATAACCTATTTTTTGATAAACAATATGCACTGCAAAGGACTTCATTTAGACAACTTTGAAGACATTATTTTTCAATAACTGGGGGTTTTTTTCACCCTCAGATTTCAGATTTTCAATTATAGTCATCTTAACAAACCACAAATCAATGGAATTATTATTTATGGAAATATTTATTCAGCTTGCAATTGATGTATAAATCTCAATCTAAAAAAACTGGCATATATATATATATATATAGATAGATAGATAGATAGATAGATAGATAGATAGATAGATAGATAGATAGATTCTAAATTAAAATTATATAACAGTTAAACAAAGAAAAACTTTTGTTTGATCAAATATAACATAACATTTAAATGATTTGCTATACATTTATTCCATAATATAAAGCATTATTATTATTATTATTATTATATGTTTATGATATTATAAAAATGTTAATTATGTAAAAATATGTATATATTTTTTCAATATTTTTTAGAAAAACTTAATTGTCATTTAATATTTAATATTATTATTGGTAACATTTACGCTATTAGTTACATGTATCCGACAGAAGGAAACTATTATTGCATCCCTAACCATCATAAATTCAGGTCTATTTTGTAGTTTCTTCTGCACACTTACACAGGAAGAGACCTTTCTTAACCCCCTAAGCTGTTTTAGTCCAGTTAGCATCAGCACTCCAGTCCCTGCTGTCCTATTAGCTTCTGCTGATCCTTCTTTTTTGTAATCAGTGGATACTTCCAGATGCGGATCTGACAGTAAATATCGCTTGCTCCTCACCTCTTGGCTGATGGGAATACATTTTTGTATTCAATTACAGCAAATGACTTGAGTGGATCGATGCCTGCTCCCTGTTGAAAAGAGCATTCTTTACTGACTACATGTTCATACAACACACCAGGCATCTGAATGACTGTTTGTGTGCTCTCCTCTCTCGGGGGGAAGATTACAGCTCGTATCATTTTGACGTGAAACGGTTTGATGAGGGGGCAATGGATCAATAGGCTTTGGGTGCCTAAACGGATCAAAATGGACTAAATGTTCCCATTTGTATCCTGCAGACAATGGCTCTGCATCCACCTTGGAAGAGCACAGCATTGATCCAATAAAGCAAAGCCAAAACGGACTCACTAATTTTATTTCATTCACATGAGGGATCTGTAATTTCGACTGTAGGTTCCGAAGGGGTTGAGCGAGATGGTGGAGGTCGACTTAAGTCATGCTGACAAATTGCACTATTATGAGCCAGAGAGGACAGAGGTTGAGAATTCAATCAAGACCTTTTGAAAGTAATGGTGTCATTATAGTCAAAAATATTTGGTCCCTATAAGATCATAGTATGAGTGATGTACAGTGTGCAACGGAAACTGGATGTTTGCTATGCTGTTTATACAGCGAGAGGTACAGTATATTTGAGCAGCTATCGTGAGCTACTTTACATTTACACATGAGAGCGGTGAGGAAATACGGAGTACTATGAAAAAGTGAAGCAGGACAAAGAACTTATTAAAGTCTATGTTTGCGCTCCATATTATTAGTTTAATTTAATGTATTTTAGAGTGAAACAGGATGTTAAAAAAAACTGTAGAACGGGACTTATGTTCGTTGAAAATATATTGGATTGTGAAAAATGGGTGTCATGTGCTATCAAATGTCAGATTTGTCAATCATTTGCTAGAAATAATTTTGCATTTTAGTTTGCTTTCATCAAAAGGATAGTTTTTTCTTATTAGGTATATTTGTTAGGGTTGTATGTTACATGTAATGTTGTTAAATTAATGTTTATTGCATATTTCAGTTTAACGAGTTTGTGTGAATGACTTCTATATATGATCATAATTTAAAGCTACTTGTGAAGGGCTCATCATGTGACATTCTTGTCACCACCTGCATTTGGTGCTTATTAGTGAATTTCAAAGGTACAAAACAGATTTTAGTACTTTAACATTCTGTATGTTAACATTCTATCAGTTAATGAAACTACGGTATTTAACCGTAAAACCAAAAATGTGGTTACCATATTTTTTTAAAGTCGAATGACAGCAACACTTCACTTTTATCATATAAACCATTTTTTATTCATTTTGCCAGATTACAGTGTGCATTCAAGCGTTGTGTCCATGTCCATATTTCTTGAGTGTTAGTCTGTTAGTTTGTGTTTTCTGTCTCTGTGGCTTTGTGCAGTGGAGTGATTGAAACGCTGCCCTGTAGATTCTGCTGGTTTGTGAGGCCTGTCCGTGCTCTAAGCCATCTTGAAGTTGCAGACAACACAGGAATGTAAAACAGCTCCTCCTGTCAGTGAGGTGTGTGTGTGTGTTTGTAGACAGGATGCGGTTGTGGCATTGATGGAGCGAGACGTGCGCACGTGTGTGTGTGTGTGTATTTCACAGTCGCCCTGACCGCACTGTCTTTCCGTGTAGAGAAAATGGCAATTCTTGCGCTCTCACTGCACCACTTTTCTTCATTTGACTCTGATTAGCTTTGATAATGTATCTGTGCCATTACCCAGCTAATAAAAGGGAGGAGGGCAGCCAAGGGGACAGGGGTAATGGGGTCTGAGCTCTGTGACTTGAGAAAACACACTGACGAGCTCTCCCGAGGAGCGCTTGAATCACAAGTGACGCATGGGGCGCCTTGTCTCAGTTTGGCTAAATGTAACAATCCTTTAGTCACTGTTACCAACCTGGACAGCTCACAGCAGGTTGTAGAGAGCTGGACCATCTCAATGGGTCTATATATCAAGGCTGATGGGGTACTGCGGTTTGAGCCTTGAATTTTCCCTTCAGGACAAAATGGAGTTCATAATGTCGAGCCTGAAAAGTCTTTAGCTTTTTCCTTTAACAAACAGAGTTGTCAAACATATAGTGCTGCGCCTTCAATCTGAAGTATGAATACAGTTTCAGTTCTGTTTTTACGTACTGGCTTTTGGTGCACTTACTGGCTTTATGCACTCACTTACAGTTGAGAATGTGATAAAACTCATTTCCGACGTGAAGCCAATTTCCACTTTTTGGTTTGCTGTTGCTATAAAACGAGGTAAAAATGCAAAAAGCCCCAAATAGTAAATGTAGAAATAGCTCCTGGGTTTGAAATCATAGTTTTGAAACTCTTATACTTTGTAGATACAAAATAGAAAGGTTGCAACAGGAGCATTTTTTGAAGTATTATGTTGTAAAAAAAAAAAAAAAAAAAAGTCCCTCCCAAAACAAAGCCATAAAAGTAGTAGTTTCTTTAAAAACACAATACTGTTTCTTTGCCCAACACTGATTACAATATATGTGCTTACAACACATTGAAACTTTGAGACTTTCAAAACCTCAAACTTTGTGCTTTCTTGTCTTTTCTTACAAATAAAAGTGGCAAAAATGCCCCAAAATTGCAGTTTGGCTTTGTAGCATCTTCAAAGATACCCCTGAATGAGCCATATCAGCTCTGAGGACAACAGCAAAAAAGTCCATTTGTCCCATGATATGGCCACAGGAAGTGATGCGTTACTACTTTTCTTCAATCCCCCACTCCTTCTCATTTCTCTTTCTTTGTGTTAATCCCTGAGTGTGGCGGGCGAGCGAGCAGCAGGCTAAAACCACGACTCTAAATGAGGCTCAGAGAGATTCAGAAGGGCCGCTGACAGCTTTATAAATGGCTTTCCCACTTGATATATGTTCACCCAACTCTGGTCCAATTTCGTTTAACTATTGTTTTCTTACTGTTGCTTCAGTCCATTTCAACAATTGTTGCTTTTTTGTCTACGCAAACATGTATTTTGCATAAAGCCACAGCAGGCTTTCGAAGATGGTAGAGCAGCAAAGTTTATAGGCTTTTTAATTCATTCTGTGAAAGAAGTAGCAATTATGTAAACATACATGTACATTTGATGACAACATAAATAATATATATATAATTCATTTATAATATACATTTGTTTAAATTATGAATCGTGACACGAGTTTAAATATGATTTAAAAGAAATGGTTTCATATGTTCTACCCCATCTCAGAATATCCACATATTCATTTAATGAATTAGCTTCCAGTCATTTTTAACACTTTCAAAATTAAACTTGCAAACTTGAATTTGCTTTAAAAAAAAATCACCCTCAAAATGCAAAAAGCTCCCTTTTCTTAGAACAGCTCTGAAATGTTATTTTACAAACCACACAGAGAGACTAACCATTACTAAATGTCACCGAGCACCATGAGAACAAACCCCAAAATGGAACATTTCAAGTGGAGGTCATTGTTTCCACCCAAGCAAGCTGTGGAAGTCGAGCATGAAGCTGAAATGTGTGGAGTGTCTCTGTCCCACTAATTCTCTCTTTAATTAAAGCAGGCAAAGGCGAGTGCTCTCACAGCCGCCTGATCTCTGAAGTGTTTTTGTGTCTGCACCAATTACACCTTCCTTCTTAACGCCACATGAATGGCGGTTTGATTGGAGGGTAAAGCTCCAGTATTAATGCCAGTGTTTCATATTGCCCTTTTTAGAGGCCTTTTGCCATTTGTGCCGGCAGAGTGCATTTTTTTTCCCCTTTCATTCCCATCAGAGAAAAGATGACGTTGAGTGACTGGCCCAATCTGTTTCCACTTGTGAAACACAGAGAGTGCCATGTCTTCTTTTTACGCCTTTATTTTGAAGTCTGTTCTCATTTCAATTTTGTCCCCCCTCACTCTCGAAACTCGATATCCACTGCAATGCGTTAGCCAATATGTGTTGGTTGTCTCAAGTTCTTGTGCCTTGGTGTTGCTTTGACAATTGCAAATTTAAAGTTCACAACTGACTGCCTTTTGCATCTGCTCCTCGAAGGCCGTGGCCTGCCTGATGCCGGGAAGGCGTGAGAATTTTAACTCCTTCAATGTGCTTCGAGAGCCTCGCTCTCATGCTCTTGTGGGAGGGGAGGGGACGCGGGGGTGGCGAGATCAATTGCAATAAAACCTCACCTCAAAAAGATGCCGTCGAAGACCATCTTGGGAATCCCGAAGTGACGTGATGCCTCGACCAGAGGAAGGTGAGCGTGACCGTCGTCTGTGGGTTATAAATACTTTCACCTCAACTGTCAATAATGACATCTCAGAGGCCCCCTGAGCTGTTGCTGTCCAATAACTCAACACGGTGTACATGTCAGTCAGTAGGACAACCTGAGAAAACAATAAATCACTTTAGGTGAAGTTATAACACGACATGCCTTTTATTTATTAACTTATTTTAGCTTCAGAAGATGATTTAACGATTTATTTATATTTCATTTCTATTCCTGACTGCATCAGCGCACAGGAAGAATACGGAAGACGGAGACAGTGACCGCATCTATTCCTCTCACAAATCAATCGTTTTGCCTCAAAAGACTTGGAATATTCATATCTTTCCAAATAATTTAAAACGGTAGTTGTATCTGCCTGCTATGTTTTGTGTTTTATCGACAGATGGTAGGTTTAGGGGCAGGGTTTGGGTTACGTGCTCAGAAATGTGTACAAAATTTAATTTAAATAAAACTGTTTTGACTGTTTACATTGAAAAATCACAACCCTACATATCTGCAATAATGCCATTGTTTTTACCCAGTATATCTTTTAATTATGATGATAAAATTTAAAATTGCATATTGATGTTAAAGGTTTCCAATTCAAAACAACGGAGGACCCTTCACTTCAAAAAGTGACTAAAAAGGGGTACCTTGATTTTCAGAAAGCGATGAAGAAGGGTCTTAACTAAGCGTCAACATGTGACGAGTTGGAGTGAGACTGTGTTGCAATAAATGTCTGTTTGAAGGGCCAATTACTAGACAAGCAAACATGAGTTTATGAAGGTGCAAAGAGGCTGACAGGCAGCACATTGTCCGATGACTTTGAGTACAGCCTGCACCATCATGTTGGCCAGATAAGGAGAGCTTATGGGCTCTAAAACAATGAGACACGAAGCCAGTCATCACTAATGGTTAGACAGCCAAATCAATGCGCAGAAGGTCTTATTGAATACAGTACAATACTGCAACGTTTGTTGCAGCAAAATTGTTTGGCTGCACACTATCTTTAGTTTAGCTGCAATGATGGAGCACCATTAATCTGTTTTTGTGCCTCTCCTCCTCTCTCGTTCTCTCTCTCTCCGTCTCCTTCTTATCCTCCTTATCTTGGTGACTGTGCAACAACTAATCCCGAGGGATTTGAACCTAATGAATCTCATTGATTTGTTCTAGAGGGATGAGGAACAAGATGGAATGGGGTGTTTTGACACAAAAAATTAGATTCACCCTCAAGTGTCTTTTGGGCTCGGTAAGCTTAAGAGGTGAGAGAGAAATTTGAACGTCAGGTTTATAATTAGATTTTCCTCTCATGAACTCATGGCTAAGTCTTTTGCCGCCATTCTGTAACCTCAACACTCACCTTTTTCTTGCAAAACTGCAGTATCCTTTTGGTTTCCTCCTCTCAGTGGATGTGGGAGGAATAGGAATCCATTTTACGTAATTCAACGTTTTACATTGAACCCCAGAGGTACAATTTTTTGCATTAAACCAGAGTCAGTGAACAAATTACTTTAGAGGTGTTTGTGGAATTTCGTAGCGAAAAAACGTATGTTCTATGTATAATAATTTTATATGTTAGGCTTAGGAAATGTGTGATTTGAGGAATCACAGGAAGAATAGCATCCTATTGGGAAGTAGTATGGATACATTTGTAGCAACAGTATGTTAGTATAGTATATATTGGTTGTCATAAGCATCATGTTCCATGATGATATTTTGTAAATTTCCTACTAATTTTCATACATAATTTCATATTGAAAACTTAATGTTTGATTAGTTATATGACAGCTAAAGATTTAATTTGTATTGCTTTAAATGGGATTTTCTTACTGTTTAGATTTTTTGAACCCAACAAACCATACTGTACATCAATAGAAAGCTTATGAATTCAGCTTTTAGTTTATGTATACCCTTATGACTGGTTTTGTTGTCTATATATATATCATTTTGGTTCCCCCGTTCTTTTTTAAAACAACCTATAAAACCATCTCGCTGAATAAATATACCTTTGTGGCAAAGTTATATATTTGATTAATTTTTCAATTCCCACTCCATTGGTAGCAGATTGTCTGGGGCTCCTCCTTTTAATTAGCTTCCCTCTAGCACCAGGGCACAATGTTTCAATTAGACACTTAATGAAATTCAATGATCATAAAATACAATTACCACCATGGTGCAGCTCATCACTGAAACCAATTACGGTAGAGGTAACAAGTGAGAAGAAGTTCTTTCATCATGTACGAGAAGCAGACAGGAAGAAAGGCGTCTAGGGACATGTGCTTCTCTTCTTGTGTTAGCAGTGTTGGCACTGGCATAGGAAGAGTAAAACGCTGGGAGGCCCGGCGTGGTGCTTGACCCTCTTGAGATGAGCAATTATGGGTGATTTGCCAGTTGGTGAGGTGATAACTAGATGTGCGCTTCTGAGTGTGCTTTCCCCACAGAAACAAGCACTCATTTATCTTGAGACGTGAAAATTTCACTCCACAATATCCCTTAAACCTGTGTTAGAGTAGTTTCTTTGAAACTTTTTGCCATTTTAACACTCCCTCTGCCATTGGTCAAGCTTAACAGTTAGCCAAGCCCCAAAACTCACTCCATTCGTTGAGCAAATGTTGCTATGCTGAGCTGGTCGGATTGTTTAAACAAACAGTTTAATGTTTTGACACCACCTCAGAGCTACTTTTTTGGGAGGTAAATCAGCCTACATCAAGTGTTGGCTTATTTGTAATTGACTAAAGTTTAACTTGGAAAGGAGAAAGTATTTTAACATTTAAAAAATGTACACACTTCAGCTTTAAGTAGTCAAAAGCCTGACAGATGCCAAAGGGAACTGTTATCAAGTCAAATTATTGTTCTACTTTATGACAGAGACAAATGGATACTGTCAAAGCACATTTTAAAGAACGGATGACGATTTTTATATATTACAATCTGCAAATGCACATTAGAGGACTTTGTAGTACCTGTAGAGTAGCTTAGCACTCTATCAATTCGACAGTAATATCAAATGTCAAATGCAAATGATGAAACGTTGTTCATGCCTTGAAAAGTTTCAGGTGTGGGAGGTAGAAACTTCTGAGCGTCGATGCCTGCAGCCATTTAAGGGACGATCGAATCACTCACCAGCAATGCTTGGCATGTGCAGGGATTTCAGCCCGACGCAGACCGACCGCTGCTGAAAATTGGCCAGTGACCCCCAAGATGGGTCAGTCCCAATTCACAGATGGCAAATTGTGTGGAAGGCATTGATTAATGGGAAAGACACAACTCGTTATAGTCGGCGGTGTCATCCTCGCTCTCTGAGTAACCCGGGCCCGCACCCTCTCGTTCCCCTCCCTCGCCTTTCATCAAGCAAGTGGATGAAATAACAATCTAACAATTGATCTCACCCCCTGCAATTAATGGCCTTCTCGTTGGTGTAATTTGCAGAAGAGAATAAACAGCAACGTAACTGAGACCCGGCAAATGGAAGTGGGAGATACTTGTGTTCATTCGCCATATTGTCATTGAATGGTAATTGGGGTTCTACGTATATCAGCACAGTAAGATGACTAATAATAAAAATAAAAGGATACAGCTTTGTTTATAAGAATACAATGGTGGTAACACAGTATAGTAATCGGACATATTTAAAATTGGATATATAGTACACCCAACCGCATATACAGTACCCTTATATTAGTGATATTTACTATATATACACACTATAACTTTATCCATAAACATACTGTAATGATGGAGATGGGGCGTGCAGATCCAAATGCAAGCTTTTATTTCAAAACCGTGGTCAGAACAGGGAAAGATGAAATGCAAGGTCCATGTAGGGGAACAGGGACAGTGTCACAGAGCATTGGTTGGCCTGGTCCATGGAGGAACCCTCCAGGGTGGCGCTAACTGTGGAGGCATACTCCAGGCTGGAACAGACAAGGAAGAGAGCCAAGGCAAGACTGGAATAACTGCAACAGAGAGCACTAAGAGGTGAACAGCGGCCTCCAATGAGGCTTTATCAGTGGCCTTTAAAGTCATGACAGGGCAGGACGAGAGTTCATAGATGGACTTTATAGTTGTGACAGGGTAGGATGAGAGTGCATTGATGGCTTCCATTGCTGAGGCGAGACAGGGAAACAGTTCATAGATGGCCTCCTTTGCCGAGGCATGAAAGGGCAAGAATTCACAGGTGGCACTCAGAGCCCAGACAGGGCAGGACGAGGTTTCACATGGCCGTGGTGAGTGCATTGATGGCTTCCATAGCCCAAGCAAAATAGGGCGAGAGTTCATTGACGGTCTCCTTAGCTGAGGCAAGACAGGGCAAGAGCTCATGGGCGGCTTTTATGGCGGTGGCAGGGCAGGACGAGGGTTCTGCAGCCCCCGTGACAATGACCAGGCATGACAAGAAATCATGGGATGCTTTCATAGCCATAGTAGGGCGAGGCGAGGGATCAAAAAAGGCCCTTCTGGCCATGGCAGGGCAGGATGGGTGTTTTACAGCTACCGCCAGAACCTTCGGAGGATCTACGGCACAAACTGACACCTCTAGCAGTTCCAGGACAGATTTATGGACAAGTAAAGTCTCGGGTGCAGACTCCTAGGTAGATGACACATACACTCAAATAAAGCGATATGCTGTATGCCTAAAAAACTGCTAAATGTAAACTTTATTATTGGCCAACTCTAATCTGATATATGCAACTATAAAGCATGAAGCTATTAAGATATTATAAGCACTGACATTCTTTGTTTATTTGTCATAGAGACTGCTACAGTATAATTACAAAATATTATATTTTCTGATAGTGGTATGTTGTCCTGAAATGGCAGTCGTGACACTAAGTAGAATTGCAAAAATAATGTTTGTTTGTTTTTCAACAGGTTTCCTGAGCACTCCACTGTTTATTATTGGCAGGAAAAGCAGATGGCCCAAAAACTCACTCCACTGGTAATCAAAGAAACAGTGGAAAGTTTTATAGCACCACAGTATATTTTAAGCTGAGGGGAAACTATTTAAACAAAATAAATGACAAATATCACCTTTTACCAAACATGGTAAAAATTGATATGGAAGAGAATAATTTTTTTGATAGCATTAAGGTTGATAGAATTAAAGTTAAACTACTGATATCCCATCTACTATTATTATGTTGTCCTTAAAGTGAAGTGATTTGTGGCCAAATATGGTGACTCACACACTGGTTGGGGGATCGATGCCTTGCTTATGGGTCTTACCTCAGTCGTGGTATTGGAGGTGGAGAGAGTGCAGGATATTCACTCCCACCACCTACAACTCCAGCCTGACCTGGGACTCGAACCTGTGACCTTTGGGTCAAACTCCCTATCCCTATAACTAACCCTTTAAAAAAATACTTCTATGCATTTTTTGTTAGTAGCTTGCATTGTAACTACTTTTAAAAATTATGAGTAGCTTGAAAAGTTTGGAAGTTGCTTAATTGCGTCATGCTACGACTCTCTTCTTCACATAAAGACTGATTTCAGAAGACTTGGTATGTGACAACTTGTTTGTAATGTATTTATACTTCTTGTTCATGATTAGTTGGTGCAATAATTACCTGTGACTTAATACAGATACCTTGACTGCTGTTACACAGGTAAAAGTAGAACATTTGAAAAGATTCATACCCACGGACCAAAAATATAAAAAATATCTTTCAGTCTTCTGAAACTCTGCCACATGCTTTAGGAATACACTTATATTAATCATCATCCAGACTTCTTTCCAGTAACGTCTAGTCCAGTGTCCCCTAGAAAGAGTCATTTTTCTACCTTTTAAAGTGCCTGTTTTTCTTTTTTTTTTTTAAGACTGGCTGATGGCAAATTGCCCTGACTGACTCATAAACGGAGCAGGGAGGTCATCGGTATTGAAGAAATATCATGTTTGATCCAGAAATGTTTTTCATGTCTAGGAAGAAAATGACATATGGCTCTGACTCACTCACCTGTAAGAAGGCCTCTTCCATAGCTGTCTAGAAAGAGTGGGACAACAGAGGACGCAATAACGATGACTTATGAACAAACATGACAAACTACAGCTCTATTTTTGCAGTTCTTTGGTAATCAGAAAGGCTCTTGAGCAGAAAAATGAAAATTGTGTCATTATTTACTCTCAGTCATGTCATTCCAAAATCACAAATTATGTGTTCTCCTTTTGTGTTCCACAGACAGGCACATACAGATTTAGAACATCATGAGGGTGAGTAAATCACGGCAGAAGTTTTATTTTTGGGAATTTTTTCTTAAAAGACCCACAAAACAGTTGGAACAAATTATACATTGATACACGTTTTTTTCATTGCTGCAGATCTCCTTGAGCTGACGGTTCTGAATTTGCATATATTGAGTGGGTATCTAATCTAGTAAAAGCAGGTGTAATGTAAGAAAGAGCTTGGCATGCTGTCACCTTCACTTCTATGTCGGGTTTTATCGAGGAGGGCGGAATTTGATTGACGCTGTACTACACCTTCACACATTGCTCTGACGAAGAATACTGCTGCTCTTCACTCATATCGCCTACACAGATAAAGAACAAAAAAGCCTGACTGAAACAAGGTGAATGACGTCTCATTTCTGTAAGTACTTTCCGACAAATAGTACACTGAATCATGCTATTAGAATAAAACTTATCAAGTTAAAGCTGTTATTGATTTTTTTTTAGTCACAGAAAAAAAATTCTAAAAAAAAATAAATTCTTGTTTTAATCTTGAAAATTCAATGTCACTTGCATCTTTGGAACTGTGAAATTTCTCATTGAAAACTGTTTCTATGCCAAATAAGATTTTTATTTTTTTTATTTTTTTGTGAGGAAGCAAATGTAAATGTGAGCTTGCATTCAGAGGTTAAAAAACATGCAGGTTGTATGCCTGTGTATACCGATTAGCAAAAAAAGCGGTGTGCATATGCTAGTTTTCTAGTGTATACGATAAGATACTTGTTGGCTTGTATATGATATGCAGTTTTCAAGTACATATTATGCAAATCTGCCCCACAACCCTAATCCTACCCGTATAGTCAATTTTTGTGTATCAATACCACAAGTTTTAATTTTGCATAGTATTTATACACACTGTCATTAGATTGGGTTGAACTGAAGGACAGAAGTTTGTTAAATCAAATTACAAGAGCCATAAATTGTAAAAAAAAAAAATAATAATTTGTATTAAAAAAAAATTGTTAAATCATTTGCATAAATTAACTATTTACAATAGGATAAATAAGTTGCATTTAGAAAATAGACAGGGTAAAGAACACTTACCCAACAAACCTGTTTCGCCGCAGTTTCAAAGAGAAATATCCACTGGCTAAAGCTAAAACACATCTGCAGTTATGTATTGCGCTTGTTCAGAATTGAAATATCCAGCTGGATATGTGTGATGCTAACTTTCAAAAGCATCAGTTTTTAAATATCCCTAACTTTTTGTTGCTGTCCTAGAGGAACTAATAGTCATGTATTCAAATAATAGAGATATTTTATGTATTCAATTGCACGAAAAGCAAGTAAAACGTGTAAACCGAAGTCATTTAAAGCTCTCTTGCCACATCATACTCCTTTTTACAGCACTAATTTCCCCTCATTTAATTGCAACATGAACACAGACCCAGAACCACAGAAAAGCATGCTCCACCACTGAACGGCTGTTTAAGCTGTGGTGAACTCTGCACCCAATGTGTTTAAAGCCTCATTATCATATTAGCAGAAAATGGCTAGCAATGACAAAACAGGGCCAGTGTTCTTGGATTAATCGGGACTGGCGCATTATAGTACAAGCGAACAGCTAGGCTTCTCGAAGCTTGTAAAGCAGAGCTAGACATCCTGCTGTGAAGGTGGAGTGCTAACTGTAATCCACTTAAGATGGCTCAACATCATGAACTCCTCAACGCACTCAGAGCCTGTTATTGCAGTTTCTCACGCTTAACTCCCAAAACCCTGCTCTTTTGTTTATGATTGTTTTCAGTTACAATAATGACAATATTTTTTTAAGGATATTTTGTCATTTAAATCCTTTTGGGGTGAGTGATATTTTAATTCCCTTATACAAGCTAAATAAATACTATAGTTGTCATTGTTGTTTTTTACCAATTTCATTAGTCCTGCTTCCTAATGCAATCATCACTAAACATTGTTAAATATAATTTTATAAATGTACACTTTGGGGTCAGTGAGATTTTTAAATGTTTTTGTAATTCTCTTCTGTTCTATTTAGCAGAAACTGTGAGGCTTTTCAGGATTCTTGGATTAATAGAATGTTCAAAAGAATAACATTTATATGAAAAACAAGCCATGAATTTAATTTACAAACTCATAAAAGTATTCATTTATTTCTACCACACTATAAATTACTGTTTGTACACAGACATAAATATTACTAATATATATTAAAGATATTAAAACCGTGCAGCTATAAATTACTTTTTTGAGTAGCCAGTTAGCAAAGCACTAACAACCAATGAGAACCCCCAGCAACCGCACAGCAACACTTTAACAGCCAATCAGAACACTTTAGCAGCCACATAGCAACCATCTGGCAACCCCCCAGCACCAGCTTTGTAGTAGATGTGAGAAAGCACCCTTTTTTTACCCTAATGTAAAGTCTAGTTATTGATGCGTTTTTTTAACCATCTCACTTAAGATTGTGGTATTTATTAGTAATCTACTCTTCAACATATTTATTTATGAACACATTAATGCATAGTGGGATATTTTAGCGGAGTGCTGAGTCATCTTCAATAAAACTTGGTTTAATGTGATGCTGGATGGTGGCCAGATCTCCTCCTCTGCTCAATATATCACACATGTATAACCACAACAAGACTATGCGCATTACACCATCCATCCATCAGCATGGACGAGTGCTGCAACCCCTCTGGTCCGTCTCTGTCGGTGAGTGGAAGCACCTGTAAATAATTTCTTTTACTTTGCAGCAGATTTTTCATCTTGCTTGGCAATTGTGTTACTTGTATTTAGAGGGGTCTTGAAATACAAGAACCTTGTCCTGGCATACCACTGATTTAGTTCTAACAAGTTTATTCGCAGCAGGCATGGCTTTTCTGACTCTCAAAGTGGATTTCTGTATTTGATATGGAGGTAATGCATTAGCATGATGAGAGTAGAAGAGTTCAGATTCTCACCTCACAGTTCAGGCCACTGAATATTTTAAAGGTGTGATGATATTTTGATATCTGCTCATGAATGTGGTGTAAAAGGTTCCCAAGGATGAGAATTGCTGTTTGTGAAACGTGCTACCTTGTATGATGAAGAAACTTTTAGGTCAAGGGTTAGTCAGTTTTTCAAGGGTGTGTTGCTATCATATTATTTGCAAACCATACCAGAGTTGACATGATTTCACACCAAACTAACACACCAAAGTCTGACGTCAAACAGATTTGGCACTAAGTCATAAAAATTCTCAGTGAATATGTCATTCCAGAATCCATTTTTGTGTTATAAATCATATAGGAGTAAACACATGGGTAAACCCAAAATACTGCCTGAGGTGTCTGACCTTGGAGAGGGGGTAAAAAATAAAGAAGAAAGAAATGGCTGGGAAAAAAAAAAATTGCTTGCAGGGAGGCTGTAAACTTTGTTCGTCTTCCAAGTGTGCCCCTGGTGTCAAGTCCATTTCATCACTGTTTAAAAGTTGGGTAGGACTGCTCCGGATAGCCTGAGAATAAATTCTTCTCTCAGCTATATGGAGGAAAAAGCAGCTTATTTGTGATGCGGTTGTGAGAATGAACCAAATACACTCCGGGGAAGAAAAGTGCCTTGGGATAGAGAAGTGTGTAAGATGCCATGGAAACCTGTGGAGGTTTATCTCCTTACGTTCTTCTGAGCGTTAAATCTTCCAACAACTTCCTAAGAATGCTTCCTCAAGGATATATATATATATATATATATATATATATAGATATAGAAAGAGAGAGACCATGTTACTTCCAGACATCAAACTTAACAGCAGAAGTACTGTAAACTGTACATTTGTTCATTGTATAGTAGCACTGTTCCTTTAATTTGGCACATAACATTTTCAATAATTAAGATTTTTCTTGAAATACATGTTTCAAAAATCTTGCAGTGTGATGTTTGATTATTCTGACGATGTCTTTCATACTTTTATGGACCTTGACAGTGTTCATTACTTGGCAGTCAATGAGTCATTCACAAGCCTTAGTAACCTTCTCTGTCTTGTCTTTCACTCGTTGTCAGTTTCGTCTTTGTCCGCAATGTATTTTGAACAGGATGTGTGGCATGAAATGTGTCTTTCATACATTCAGTGAAGTTAAATAACTTTACCTGTCTGCAAAGAAACTTTTTCACCAAGGCCATACTCCAAATAAAAGCCTTCGTGTTTATAGCTTTACTCTGGGATAAGAAATCTAGGCCATAATGCTAAACAATTACTCTCTCTCTCAATGCAATTATGAATATTCACCAAAACATTAAATATTGATCGACCCGTGTTAACTTTGAGTCACAGTGAAAATTAAAACAAATATTAATCACATACCGGAATGTTGGCAATATTTATGAGGTCCAGCGGAGAGTCACGGAAGCAGCTGAAAATGTGCTGAGATAACGTCTGTTTGTGTTCTCCAATCTACAATCCTAATAGAGAGGACTGTCTATGTCCAATTAATTGTAAAGCCCAGTGGTGCACACGCACCTCTTTTGTTATTAAGGACATCTATGTGTGCTAGCGGGATGTCTAAATGTCAACCTCCCGTGTTCACGTTCCCCTTGCGGGATGTGATAACGTTCCGTCTTATTGCATATAGAGCTCATCAGGTTTGTCCTTTATCTGGGGTGTTAATGGACCACTTCACTAGCTATCTCTATGTGCAAATAACCTACAAAAACTGAGGAAATGTCATTGGCGCTGACGTTGTGTTGAGCATTTATTGTGAGGGTGTGGCAAATGGTGTGAAGAGACACCAGATGTTGTACAAAACTAGTTGCTTTACTGTCATAAAGCAATCTGAATTTGTTTATGGTGTTTTTTATTTGTGTGTGTGTGTGTGAGTGCACATGCTCCCTGTATTTCCTACATTGTGGGGACCAAATGTCCACACAAGGACAGTAATACCAATAATGTTTAACCTTGTGGGGACATAGATTAGTGGTAGTGGTGGGGTAAAGTGTCAAAATAATTGTCTATGTCTATGGAATGTTCCCAATAAACATAGAAATCTATGTGTTTGACCTACCTGTACGTTACAATTATCAAAACTATTTTTAATTAATACAAGTGCGTTTAATAATTAATGACCTACTGTAATATCCTGTTAAACAATTATTAAAGTGAAATATTAACAAAAAAATATTTAAACCAAGCAGAAGATTTGTTTCGACCATGTGCAGCCAAAATTATTTTATTTTCTATTTTTGTAATAATGTGGTACCATTACTGTCAGCTTTTCTCGTTACACCAAGACTATTACTTAAATCATCAAGTCGATAAAAATGTGGTGGGTTGTGCACTGGTGATTATGTCTGTCATCTATACCTATAAATAATGTAGAATCTTAAATATGTTGTCTGTAATTTATATTATTTTTCCAAATCTGCCTTTATTTCCAGGTGTAGTTGGAAAACAAATCCCTGATTTGAGACTTTTTGGATCCCACTGCACTTATGAACTCGAGATCCATTTGAATGAAATGTTTGGTTGGTGAAGTTTTATTCATATCCACATATTATAATATTATCATGGAAAACTATACTTCATGTGGATTTGAAGTGCCTTCACAATGGACTTAATGCTTTTGCAGCTGACCATTCTGGACCGATAACAATCTATACTTACCATTTAAAACAACTTTGAAAAGGTTTTCACTCTTACCTGTGAACCCGTGCAGTCCTGAATCAGTCTAATTAGCAGCGATGTTCGCCTGGTCAGATTAAAGGTCATGCAGTTCTCTGAAGCATGTCTCCTGCAGTCCCAGCCATGCAGGTGTGAGCAGGTGTCAGACGCAGTCAGGCAGAAATCTATCTGTCTGTTCGCGCTCCTTAAGGCCCGGGGGAAAATGAGCAGCATCTGCTGAACAGGTTCATCTGTTGTAAAATTGGATTGCTGTGTCTACCCACAGTCCACCTCAACTCAATGAGATAGGGACAAGAAAGAGGAAAAACAGAGACTGAGTGATTTGATGCTTCTGTGGTCAGTGTTTGGGATTGACAATCCTATTTGCTAACAGGTATGACTCATTAATTGATTTGTTTATGTGGTTTAGATGAACATGCTAGGGCTTTTTGGACAAAACAAAGTTTGTAACCAAATAGTTTGTTTCTAAAATGTAGAATATAATGTATAGCTGGCTAATCAAAGGCGCTTTTTTTAATCTAGTAAGCTAGATGAAAAAAACTGGTGAAAGACCTTCATTTGGCATAGTGCATATCCATCTCTACCCATGAAAACATCTAGAACGCACACAAGAGCAAGTTGTTACAAACAATTAGCTGTCCAGACATTTGCCACTTCTGTTTCTAATAAAACGGTGACCTTATTTAGCTCTCAGATCAAGACTGACTGCTGTGTTCTGCTGCTGTGTGAAGCTCCGAGAACGTGAAATGCTAGTTTCTACAGTCTCTTGATTAAATGTAGATTATCTTTGTTGTTTTTTGAATAGTCACAAACAATTGAAGAAAGAAAGTTACGCAAGCTTGTAATTTAAGCATTGAAATGAGAAACAGATGGAACAAAAAAAGGGATTATACAACAAAAAGCGCTGCTAGGAAAACTCAGAAATGGTGTTAATTTAGTTGTCTGTAAGAGGAACCAGGGGACTCCGTTTTTGAGCTTCCTTCCACTCCTTCCACAACTGTTTTGTATTGATCGACGGAGCATTTTTGAATAATCCTCAGTGATTTTTGGCGGCGTTCTCCCAAAGTCCCTGACAATCTGTTTCAGCTACGCCTCGCATCCCCTGGAAGTCCTACAGGACCGCCGGCTAACTTCCCCAGCTCAGCACAACCAAAGCAGATCAGAATCTCTGCGGTGAATTTATGTAGTCTTTGTTTTTGTTGTCATGTTGCATGCTTTTGTCTCTCCCATGATGCAGATGTGCGTTTAGATCAGGAAGTAAAGGGATGGACCCTCTGACTCCTGAAGGGATTTCTGCTGAGGTTTACTTTCATGGCACTGTCAATAGCAATTACCGTGCAAGGTTTCTCCCAAAGCAGGCCTAGGAAAAATGCCGGCAGCCTTGTGCTCCCTCATTAATAAGACTGGAGAAAGTTACCGCCGATATAAAACGCCTCTGACTTCCAGAATTGTGTCTGGTCAACACCCAGGAGGATGAAAGAGGATACTGATGGAGACTGAAACTTATGAAATGCAAAGCAATGGTTCTCAGACAAGAACGTTCAAAAATCAGAATTAGCTTCTTGTCAGTTCTCGAGTTTAATTGAATTGGATACACCCCACAGGAAGATGAATTGGAAAGACAATTGAAAACTGTATGCGTTCTTGTTAATGATCTGTCATTCTGTCTATCCGTCTGGAATCTTTCAAACAAGGCTTTGTGAAGCTAACATTCAAAGTCTTGCTTTGACAAACGTAGTTACATGAATTTCTTTGAATTCAACTTATTTTAATTCTACTTTCTTGCATTCTTATTGCAGCTCGGATAAAACCCTTGGCTGATTTTACCAGATGTTTCCAATCCAAACACTATGCAAACATGCATGATGTAGGCAGAATAGGAAAAATTAAAATTTTATAAATGCATAAACGACATCATAAAAATATGATTTACCCATTTTTGGGTCATGACCCACCAGTCAAGAACTGCTGAAGTGAAGCATAGCTGTCAGAATGCTGTGGGACGTTGGCTGACATTGTATGTATAATTACAAAAAACACTTTCCGGCACCAGCCGTGGGACCCACATTTCACCCATTGTTCAATATCCAGAGCTCTGTGAATGTAAAGCTCAGCAATCCATCCATCAGCTCGGACCAGATTGTCAGACGTTTTGACGGTTTGACTTTCAGCATCAATAATTAACAAGTGCGCCCTAATAACAGAAGTGTTTAAAATGGTAATTCATAAACGGTAAGCCCAGAATCTGCCTAATTTTGGTGATTGACACTTCACAGGATGTGTCTGTAATTTGTTTTTCTTGCCCTCTGATTCAATGATCTGCCAATTTGATTCCTTGCACAACGCACAAAATGCCCGTAGGGTTACAAATGGATCTCTTTTACAGGTTGGTGAGCTGTTCTCCCATTGTCAGACTGCACTACACCGTTTCCCGTGGTGTCGCTTGACTCCCCAATAATAGATTGTCAACTTCTCATTTCGTCTTGTTTTAGTAATGTTTACGCTGCCTTTTGTTGCTTGACTAGTCTGTAGATATCTTTCCTTGTCCTTTTGTCCCTTGTGGGACATTGAGGAACCGCAAGTCGTGCTGGCGTTAAGCGAACATGACCGAAGCGTGAAGCATAACTGTCTCGTCCTGATTGCAGACCAACTTAATAACCTCCATCATATGAGCTGGCATTGTAAAACCAATGAACTATGACCAATCATTCACATGATTGGACTACGGGGGGTTAGGCTTGGGTGGCCCAATAAAAACAGGTGGTGCTGAGTCGCAGTATTTATATAAGGTGGGGACAGATGGCTTAAAACTCTCAAAGCCCCCACAGTTCATTACTTTAGAGGTCTCCTGTTTGCCTCCAACTGTGTTTGTTCAATACACAGACAATAAGCAACAGTCAGTGTGAGAGACTCAACCTCATGTTTGCCCTTTAAAGCAAAACTTGCCTTACAGATGTGGCGGGACTCCCGATGCATGCAGATGATACTGCAGCGGTGATTTCGAACGGACGTAGCTGGTTAACAGAAGGCCTCTTATGAGAGTGTGTGATTTAGTGCTGTAAATGAATACTTTAGGGACGGATGTGTGTGTGTGGAAGGTGGAAGGAATGGGTCATGGCATAAAAGCAAAACATGATGACAGTAACTCAAAATGCTAATAGCTGGATTAGCATGAACACAGTATAGATAAATCCAATTACCCTGTAATGCTCACCGACTTGCAGATTTATGTAGTTTAGTATGCACATTTTCTGCCTCAATGCTGCCGGTCACAGTTATTCACTGCCGTTTGCTTTGCAGGCACCAGAACTCGCCTGCCAGATAATCTTAAGAAGACCCTCTTTTTCTTTTTTCGAAAACAGCACAAAAAATTTGTTTGCAAGGAAAAGTATGCTTTAAATTTTTTGACTTGAGTGGTTATTTTTTGGTAATGATTTTGTCTTGTCTTTTCCATTGATTCAGTGTTATCTTTAGTTTTTATACATAATTGCAGTCCCTTTTGCTTCTTTGAATTGTTTGTCAGTACTAATGATCAGGATGTTGTTTACGAATGTTACATGGTTGTATTATGGGTGTCTCTGAAAGGTTTGTGTTTATTTCATATTGTTAATGATGTTGATGTGATGTGAAAAAAAAAAAGTAGTTCACGAAGAAATAAAAAAAGTTGGTTATTGTTTTTAGCTCTTTTTATCTTTTTCCCTTCCACACTATCAAAGCTTTGACATCTCAATCATAATTGTGTTTGTTTTCAACTCAATCTCACAGCAATCCGTACATATTTTACCAGGTGGCTAATTCATACTAATTTGTTCTCACTCGTACAAAGTAATGTGATTTTTGCTAAATCGTACATATTTTACGAGTTGCCAATTCATGTGATTTTGAATGAATGACCTAAACCTAACCCTGCCCCTAAACCTACCCGTCACAGGGTTTTAAACAAATCAATTAGCACTAATTTGGCACCTCATACGAGTACGTAGGAATTGGTCTTGAGACTGTGTTGGTTTAGTTTTAAATTTAACACCAGTGATACCAAAAGCTCTCTGCGAATTTAATAGTGAACTTTACATGCAGTTTGAAAATGGGATGCAAAAATACAAATAGTTTCCATGTGACTTCAAAAGATGTGGACTAGTTTTTGGAATATTTTGTAATGTTTTAGATTTTTTTGAACAGCAGTCATCACTAAAAACGGCTAGGTTATGAACATAACACACTTTCCCTGAAAGAGGGAACGGAGACATTACATATGAGAACTCGCCAGAGAGAACAATTGCCTTTGAGCTTCAAACAAAAGGCCAATGAATAGTGGCGTGCTCTTGATTGCATTCAGGTGCACCTTATCAGTACGTGAGTATGAGAGAGCACGAACGCAGTGCACATGCAGGTTTTTGCTGAAGAGCCGAGCCGGCATCGGCGCGACCTCAGAGTCTTGGCACGAAAGTGTAACATTCGTAACCAAGACGTTACCCTTTCAGTCTAATCACTTCGACGTTACACATGGGAACACCCATGGAACAGGCCACGTTACACGGAGACCCCCCACCGACAGGCGAGCTATTTTTCAACTTTGCCAGCAGAGGAGTCTGCACGTAACCTTCCCAACAGCCTGGGGGCCAGTAAGGGGCCCCACAGGGCTGCCAGTTGTACTGAAGCAGGTGGTTGGGAAAGCGGAGCACATGACTAAAACACATACTTTGTGCATGTGAAATTCAGGAAATCCAAGATTATGGATATAATTGAAAGGAAAGACAGCCTTCTGGCTGACTGTGGAACATTGAGATTTGTAGCGACAACCTACTGGGCGAAGGAGACCCAGCAGGAGCACAGTCGGAGCTAGGTCTGACTGCGGGGCAGGAGGACTCAGGTTCGCCTACTTAGGGGGAACACTGAGATAAGGCGCACGGATCCCGTGGGAATGGCGCAGCAAGCCTACACCAGCCGGCCTCCCGCTGACCTGCTGTCTTCAGTGAAGACTCGGGAGGACACAGCCTCTATGAGAAGGTCGTAGAACCTCGCAAAGGTGTTGGGTGTCACCCAGCTTGCAGCCCTACAGATGTCTGCTAGAGAGGCGCCGTGAGCCAACGCATAAGATGAAGCGATACTCCTTGTTGAGTGAGCTCTCAGTCCTAAGGGGCATGGCTCTCCCTGGTATACATGGGCCAAGGAGATGGCTTCAACCACCCTATGAGCCAACCTCTGTTTGGAGACAGCATTCCTTTTCTGCTGACCTTCATAGCAAACAAAGAGCTGCTGGGAGCGTCTGATGCTCCAAGTGCGGTCAGTGTAGAGGCGCTATGCAGGACACAGCAACTCTAAGGCCTCCTCCTGGGGCAGAGCTTGCAGGAACTTTGGGCACGTAGCCGGGCTGGGGTCTCAATATCACATGAGAATCAGCCGGGCCGAACTCTAGGCACTCTTCGTCGACAGAGAAGGCTTGTAGGTCCCCTACCCTCTTGATGGAGGCCAACACAGTCAGGAGCGCTGTTTTCAGCGTGAGATATTTTAAGTCTACTGACTGGAGGGGCTCGAATGGGACCAGCCGCAGGCCTTGTAGGGTGACGGCAAGGTCCCAAGAGGGTACGATGTGTGGTCTCAGGGGATTAACCCAATGCGCACCTCTGAGGAACCTTACAATGAGTTGGTGATTCCCGAGGGATGCACCCTCCACTGCATCGTGATATGCAGCTATGGCAGCAACATACACTTTGAGAGTCGAAGAGGGCAGCCTGCGCTCCAACTTCTCTTGCAGGAAAGAAAGCACCACTGCGATCGTGCATCTCTGTGGGTCCTCTCCACTTGAGGAACACGAGTCAAATATTCATTTTAGGGGTGAACTACATCTTTAAGTTACAGTGAGTTTATTATAGTGCTCATATGAATGAGTAATTTTCTGCAACATAATTACAATAGCATGGACGGCAGTAATTAGCAAATACATGCAGTTCCACTAAATTTCATTAAAAGCATGTCGTTTGTTATTATTGTTTGGTAATTATTCATGTAATAAGTTTCAACATTAACACCATAGTATAAAAGGGAACATTTGTTTGCAATTCCCTGGTTAAACTGACTGTGGATGATAATAGTTATTGTGCATACGGATGATTATGGAGTATTTATAAGAGGTTTGTGGCCCATCATTTTCAGCTTGCTTTGTCATATAAATTGCAATTTAATGTGTTTTCCTTACATCAGCACTCAAACCAGCCATTAAAACATACAAAGACTACACAAGGTCACAAACAGAAGCATCCTGGAATAGTCAAGCGAACTCTCGTAATCAAGGTTAACACTGCGAATCTTGACAGATTCTGTGATGAAATTACACATCACCGACCCTCTGCTAAAAATACATCTGATTGAAATAGACTTTCCCCTGATTCCAGCATGGCAAAAAGGCCCAGGGTGTTTTTTCTTCCTTTTCAGCTATTATGGGGTGCAACAAGGGCAAAGGTGATCTAAGCGCAGCGAGTCAAGAGGAGACCTGTGGATCACATGGTGTTGTCTGATATTCTCCGGAAGCCTGAGGACAGTGTCAGAGAGTGATTCCGGCCCCCCGGGAGAGAACCAGCCCGCCACTGTGTCCTGCTGTCCTCCCAGACAATAGGAAGGGTAATGGCCTCCCTAAGGCCTTTCCTATTCAGTCTGATTAGACCACCTGCATCAGAGGAACCCGCCACTACAACAATTAGCTCCATTTATCAACCTCACATCCTTGAGAGAGGGGCCATTGGAGAGAGAGAGCATGAGAGAGAGAAAATAAAAAGAAAGTCTGAGTGGGATAGAATGAAGAGAAAGTCATGAAGAAGACAGGAACAGAGACAAAGGAGCAAAAATGGTCTAAAGACGATGAGGATAATGAAGGCTGACAGTAGAGTTGTTGCATAATCGTGCCAAAGCCAGAACACTGTCTCGTACGTATTTGCACAAACTCAATGAACGTTAGCTTGTAAACAAAGACTTGCATTAAAAAATTAAAAATTAACTATTCTGAAGTTCTTTTCTTATTCAGGAACATAAGTAATGCATCCAGATGCAGCTTTTCTGACGATATACTCCAATTGTAAAGTCAACCCAACACTCACAGCAGGTGAGTTGGATTAATGAATTTTTAATGCAGGTTCAAATAGACCTAAACTGAAAAACATAGTTTGTAGTCCTATTCCCACTCTTCCCAGCATGCACTGGGAAATGAATAATTCATGGATGCATCCTTTGATCATTTGGTAGGTTCATCTGTACAGATGTTGTTGATTTTATGTCACATTTAGTAATTTAGCGATGTTAATATTGAACAATTTAAGAACGTGCAAATCATAAGTAAACAAATAAAAATGAAAGTCTGAATCTTAATAAGTTATTGTTAATCTGATGGCGAATTTAAGGCTACAGCAGTGTACTGTTTCCCATGTTAATAAGCTTTTAAGTTCTTAGATGGTCGGGACCTGAAGTTCCTACCTCGGAAATTGTTCAATACTGTTTGCGAATGTTTGCTTTAACTATGGTTTCTGGAAACACAGAATCACTAAACTATGTTGGTAACGACAAAACTTACAATCATTTTTTAGGAAACTCACACCATGTGTAGGTTTTTAACTACGGAATGTTGTTACATGTGCCATCTGGTGGACATTGTGCAAAGCACAACAACGTTTTTAAAAAAAAACGTGAAAAAGTGCCTGCAGGGAGCTTCGTGATCATGCGTGGTGAATTGCAGGCTGCCGTGTGAAAGAATATGCATTTGCAGTGGCCAGATCTGTACTTTATTCTAAATCAGCTCATTTGAAAATAAAAAAAAAACAATATAATTGATATAATTCAAGATAGATATTGTCGGTGGCTTCAGTGTAGCTCATTATGTTCACAAGCTACATTTTCAGACTAACTTTCATAACATTAGCACAATATATATTTAGCACAAGCTCTGTGAACTTAGCAAGTAAACAAGAGCATGCTTGCTAATTAATGCTTGATAACTTAATCCACAATCAGTTGCTGTATTTCTTGGATCTTTACAGTTTTCTGTCCATGTTTAATTTAGCAAAAATTCAGGGTAACAGAATTTGCGGCCTACACTATTCTGTTGTTAGGAAATACAGATAGATGGGCTAAGCCAGCGAGCCGGGGTACTTCATCTTGGCAAAAATGAGTTCTGAGTGGTGCAAGTGCAGAGCACAAATGTGAGAAATGTGTGTAAAGATTTTGGAGTAACCGTTGTTTAAGGACTAACCTTGACACCGCTGTGCTATAAATGTGAGATTAAATAGCTCAGCGTAGATGTACGGCAGCGATGGGCAATTTCTCTCTACAGGTCTCCAGAGAGATCCGCAACTGAACTGAGAAAAGACGCGACGCACAGACCTTGCTGTTTTGCCTTGGCTAAATATAATATGCTATATTTTTCATCACGCTATAACATGCTTTTAATTGAACAGGAGGTATTTTTCACGAAAAGAAACGCATATTGCAAACCGGGCTAAAAAACTTCAAAGTGGTGTCTTGCCACAAAAAATGGATCACCCCCTCCAAGACTCCTTTAGAAACTCTTCCAACTACTTTCCTCTTGAGGTCAGAGCCAACTTGAGACTCTGCCGCATATGCTCCCATCTGCCAAGCAGGAAGAAATTATGGTGATGTTATTTCTCATTGCGAGTTCTAGTACCGCCATTTACCCAATTACGCCGTTATTGGTATTCCAGGCCATATATGACTGAGGTAAAGCACTTACAACGCGTCAACATAAGGGCTTTGCTAATTATCCAGCCTCCGAAGCCATACTTCATAATGGAGGGTTTGCGGAGTGCAGGGGTCTCCAATTCCCTCTCGGTCATCGTGCCCCCATAATCCCCCGTCTCATCACTGTTGTCAGCAAGACAGTATATCCATCGCCTGGAACCGTGGCCTCCACAAAGTCCTTAATTAAGTCCTGATCACCCTGTCCTCTCTCTCTGGCATTAGTGTGTTTAATTTCCTGCCTTCATATCTCCAACCCTTGCCGATATTTTATTAATCAAGTTTCGACTCGTGGCTGTGTTTGGAAGGGGCCGTGCTCTCTTCCTCACGCTTCTACCACCAAAAAAATGATGGCAGTAAAGCTCTATCCATTGATTTAACCATTAAGCAAGGCTAAGGCTTAATAATTCTGTTGAAACATTGCTCAGAGGTTCATTCTGGTAATATTTAGATAACACATATATATATGGATTAGTCTTTACCATCTACAGGTGATGACCAACTGTAGTAGACTTGATTCTTTTTTTCTTTTTTTTCAAGTGGAAAGTTGATGGAAAAATATTAAAATGCTGGTTTTGACTTGTTTGTATGAATTAGAGTACATCCAGTACTGCAGGTATGATGTACTTTGTTTGATATTCTTACACATTTTGTTTTTACAAACGAACACAACTTTTATGAATTTTGAATTCATTTGCCAGAAGTAAACAGCTAAAGAGCTACAAACTAATTAAACCATGGTCATGTGAGTTCAGCTTCACTGTCAATAATCTACTGTCAACTCTTCAAGATATTATTTAAAAATGAAAGTTTGAATTTAAGAATAGTTTGTAATATCATAAACACAATGAGGGTTTACACAACGACTAGTGTGTAGATGAGTTAAATTTGTTTGATAAGATGATGTTTAATGATGTTCAACCGTTGTATTCACATTTAGCCATCGTGTTCTGAGTTAGAAGGCCAAGTAGTACAATAAAACAATGGACAACAAGTCCTATTTTTGCCATGTTCCACAAGTGTGCTTAATACGAAACATCAAATATGTCCTGATCAGCTTAAAACTTTTTAGATTTTGAAAAACATTTTTGCTTGTCAATACAACACTGGACTACACTGACTTTTTCCAAAAAAATTATTTTGGTGTTTCGTAGTATAAAGAAAGTCATCGAGGTCTGGAACAACATTGAGACAAGCATTCATTTCAGAGGTCCTTTCATCAAACCTTAAGTCATGCTAACAAATCTGTTCTACTACCTACCTGCGTATTTGTTTTTATACCTCTCACAGACTGAAAACAAACAAATGGGGTACAGTATTTGAGCAGACTATAAGACAGCTCTGAGTGTGTACAAGCACTCCATCAAATCTCAAAACCAACAGGGTGCAGAATTCACTTCCCCGTCACACCAGCCCGCCATGGAAGAAATAGAGATCTTGACATCTTTTGATACACAGCATCCACAGGTGGCCCCAGCGGCGCTCTTTCAATTCCGATTGCATGACTGACATCCCTCACCATGTGAGAGAAGGACAGGACTGTGATTTTCAGGAAGGTCGACCGAAGAAGATGGACGGTGCGTGGTGCATGAGTTTCCCGGGACAGTGTGGGCTCTAATTTCACAGCTGAGCTGCATTCACCGGCGTATTGGACCGGGGTTCAGATAGATGTGCCTTGCTGACGGGCTCTGACCCAGGCCGAGATAGTGTCAGTAAGTATTTGTTTTATTTTTTCTCTTTTTACACCTCTGCTGTCAGATTCATTACCTTGGAGACATCAATCTTTTCAATTTGACAGCGCATATAACAGATTGTCATGACAAGTGCGTTTTTAATTTTTTTCCAATGTCAAAGCAGACAGAACTGTAATGTGAGACATATGTCATCTGAAACGACAGTTATGATGCTATAATTCCAGTCACATATAGTTTTCTCAAAATAGATGGTAGCATACGGGTAATACGTTGACAATTGACATATCGATAACCATAACCTTGTGAAGATGTGACTGCAATATCTACATCCTGTTAAAAATGTCTTCTACTGTTTCTTTCTTTGCAGTGGAACAGAGCACTTCAGATGTAAAGAGAGCACAAGCAGATCTCACAGTATATATGTTGATTTTCAAATATTCGTTCAATCGAACCGGAGAGAGGAAATGTTCACGTAACGTAAATGCAACTTTAAAAAGAATCCTTGAACCTTTACATAGAAATCAATCGTTGGACTGGGTTCTTGAGAAGAGGTGATCTAAATCTTGGCTCAAGGATTCCTGTAATTCATTGGATGTGTTTGAATAGCTGAAAATCTCTAGGACACAGAGGTAAGAAGGTAACAAGAGATGGTTGGATCTTATGTTTAAGTAACATCTCATGTACTATATTGGCTTCATCTGGTCTTCTTATGCCAAAACATGTCCTATGTACTTTTCAAAGCCTGTAATATCCTAAAAGAATTTGTAAAAATCCAACTGTAGGTGTGAATGTAAGGTTTATAAATGTCATATATCATGCACTAATATTATTTATTTGTAGGGTAACTGCTACTGTATATGTTAAAGTTCAAATTAAATGTACATGTGTAATATTGTATTAAAATCAATAATAATGCATTGTTGGCTATTGGTACAAATATATGTGTGCTTCTTATAACAGCAGTCCAGGGGCACATACTGTATATAACAACATTTTTTAATGAATATTTTAAACTACATAACTAAAATCTGAGGATTTCTGGCAATTACTTAGTTCACCCTGTCTGTCAGTCCCTTTCAGGCTGATGTGTTGGCGGCACAAGCCTGTCGACCTTCCAGACCTACAAGCTTCGATAAGTCCAGGTGAGTCTAACCCTTGTGACGAGCCAAGATTGTGACATGCCAAAGGAAGGGGCCTTGAGGGGAATCACAGGACATTGACTTCCTTTGTCTTCGTATCTGTTTTCTCCGCTGCCGTTATATGTGTCAAGCAGCGGGTCATTTTTCTAGCTTGGCCAGATCACCCTTCTGTCCGGCCCAGGCAGGCACTCCCTGTGGTGGCAATCACCTTGCTGACGGAACCCTAGTCAGTACAGTGGGTATTTTTCGCCAGCCCTTCGGCTTCAACCCGACACGCAGCAATCTTTCATGTGGACGCCGCTGTGCCACATTCTTAAATAAAGGCAATGCATCACAGGAAGGAAAGGTGTCAGTTAAAGAGAGGGAGAGAATGGGGCTAATGACTCAAAAAGAGCCGTAAAAAAATGGGACATGAAATTCAGCTTCAAAGAAACTGGACATTGCAGCAGTGCACTGGTGTAGAGGTGAATGCATATATATTAAAATTAGGAATGATGCCTATTAGCCGTGGTTATATTAATGCAATGTATTGTGTGTAAAACAAATTGTAAGTAAATAAAATACTAATAACTACAACTAAATTTAATTGTCAAAAAATATAATGTTTAGTATAAGAACAGATATTCATTTTAAGATTATATTTAAAGTATTTTTTTAAATAATGATATTAATTATTATTATTATTATTATTAAATAATTATTTTTAAGTAGTATAAACATGTAATAGTATAATATAAAAATACTAATATACAATATATATATATGTGTGTGTGTGTGTGTGCATAAAATGTAGAGATTTTTTCTCCAGTGTTTCTGCTTGGTTTGGAGTCTTAAGGATTTAAGGATTGAGTCACGAAACAGCAGAATATCTTTCTATGACGTGGTAACTTATATATAGATTTCTTCCAGCTGGCTGAGGGTGTTTTTACGAGGATGTCGCACCTGTACTAAAAGCTTATTCACTGACCATCCATGCCAAAGCAAAACCACAAAATGGACATAATATTCTGTCTCCAAACGTGGCAAACTTGGACACGCATGACAATGATGGAGCCCCATCGAATGGGCTTACACGCCACATTTGGTAATTTGCACACCTACCTGCACTTCAGAGCAGCACAATTACTGAGTGTCTCCGTGGCGGCTGGCCTCTCCTATCCTCATTGGACAGCGGAGGCATACCTCTCCGGCCCTGTCCGGCCGCGGCTGCCACGTCTGAAATAGACGTTAATTCTCTGCGCTATCTGTATCATGCAGAGACTGTTTTAAAACCTACATATGATTCCCGCTCGCTCTGCTGGTACAATTATCCAATCGTGGAGAGAGAAAAGGAATGGGTAAAAATGAAAACATCAAACAAACCTGTGAAATGCAAAACAGCGTTTTGCATGTGGTTGTTCCCATCAGTAGGGCTTAATGAGAATTTCACCTTCCAAGTTTTAAGGTAATGGAGGGAAAAATAACATTTATGAGGAGTTGAGCTATATTATACAGTTAGGTAACTCTTCACTAATGGAAGGTATGGTCAGTTTTCAGTGGTGCTGTCCAAGGTCCTGAAATCAACCTACATTCACCAGGATAAGCTACTAAAGGTTTTCATTGGAGATCACTAATAAGGCTGTACAGGGGCATATGTGTATATATTAACTGTACAATTTAAGCACAACATATCACATTAAAATAATTTTTTAGGCTTTTTGTCTTTTTTTTGTAAGGTAATTCCTAATGGCTGTATAAAAGTAATTCAAGTTCTTAATGCAAGTTCGTATTTAACGTATTGTTTATTACTTATTGTTTGTTAAGCTTCTGATGTTCCTATGAAACTAATAGTATGAAAATGAGTATTTAAATGTTTCAGTTTGATCATTATACGCAAAATGACTGACAACTAGTTTCAATAGCTATAGAAGGCCTGCGATTTAAAACCTCTACTGTAGAGAAACAGCACTGACCTTTCATTTCTATAATTAGTAGCTCATTTAAGTTTTTGTTATTCACTGTTATTCATCCTAATTAACTGCTTTTGCTTTACATTTCAAATGGTAATCATTGAAAAATAAGTTGTTTCATAACTTCACAGCTATCATCTAAGTGAAATGAAAGCTCAACATCAAGCGCAATATCATCGCATTTAATTAGTATGATTCGTGGATATGAAGCACAAGAGCAGGGCCCAAGCGGCGTTCTCTTTTCTCTTTTTCCCTGTCAACAGTAAACAGTCCATCAGCTCATGTTTTGGCATTCAACGAGTCAGTGGAGAAGCTGACCACACCGCAATCCCGCATACATCCACAATGATATGATGAGCATTGGCACCTGTCGCAACAAGTTACTCGACTCTCAAAAGTGAGCACCGTCCGTCTGAACCAGGTCTTCATTTAAGTGTAAGTACCGTGACACAGCCTGGAAAGGGGAAAAAGAGCGCACATACACACGACTCTAACAGATGGGACTCTGTCTGTTCTACGAGGGCCCGCCGGCATGTTATAGTAAGTGCTCCCTTGTTACAGAGAGCATCAGCGCATATGCAGGACCTAAAAGGCCATGTTAATATGTTAGAAGAGAGAAGCTTTGTCACAAAGAGACGGTTGAGCCCAGCATTGGAGCTCTCGTGAGATTCCTCGTATTGTCGTAATCAACTTGCGTAAAAATACAATAATACCCAGCTTTGAAGTGTTAAACGGCTCTCCCTCCAAATTGTTCCCCCTACCATCTGATGTGCACACATGCTTCTGTTTTTGATCGCCTTAGACAAAACAAACAATAATAACGGAATAATCGTAATTTCCCCCGTTGAGGATTGAAATGAGTTGGTGGCTCAACTAAGGCTCCACACAGTCATGCTTTGTTGATTTGGAACACTCTTTGTTATGTGTGTGGTGAGACTGCATCAGGCTCTCTTCCCGCTGGCTTTGTCAAACAAAAGTGCTATGTTTCCCTCTGCTGGACGGGTTGGGAACAGCACGAGCCAAAAGACATTCGTGTGTCTGAGCTAAAGAGGGACGTCTAAGAAAATAAATCACTCCTTTGTCGATACCCTCATACATGCGTCTCATTTGAGAAAAATTCTCGAGAACGCTGGCAAAATTCAATGCTGCAAAGTGATTAAAATGGATTGATTTCAACCTCACAAACACAAGCATGCTTATGCACCTCTAAGCAAAGATACAGCTAGTGTACCTCACTGAGCGTGAGTGCATTCTGAGGTTTATTTTATTGATAGGTTGGCTCAAGGCTGATATCCAAACCATACCTGAATGTGTATATTCAAGATGTTGAGAAATTTGCTCTCTTTAATGCAAACCTTCAGAAAGGATTCCTCAACAGCCCTTGAGAGATTAGTTTTCACACATAGCCTCAAGTTTACTTTCAGATGACAAAATTAATTGGAAAACAATTATCACTGGGATGACTGAACGTTATGTCTTTAATTCATAAAAAATACTTGACAAGGATGAGATATGGCTGGTAAGTTTAATCATACTTGACTGTCTATATTCATGATATGATGAAATTCAGTCTCTGTAATGTAGCAATGCTCTTCAACATTCAAAAGGGATTTCTCAGTGGTTCTCGAGAGTTCACATGAATTTCCACTGAATTGAACTGCACCAGCTGAGAACCAGGAATTAGTCACACCTCTTTTACTGGAACATTTTGTTTTATTCATAAAATGTCCAATTGTGAACAAAATAAAGATTAAAAGATAGAAGATAAGTCAAAGCAATCTAGACTGTCTGTATTCATGATGTTATGAAATTGACGTTCTTTCAGAAAACTTCCAACAGCTTTACTTTTTCCATTTCACCATTAGCTGATAAGATTAATCAGAAACCCATTATTACTGGGACTTAACTTTGTCTTTAAATCATAAACTGTCTGACGTGGACATGGGTGAGATACAAACAATATAGGTAAGTCTACAAATACTTGAATTTCTATATTCATGATGTAAAGAAATTCAGTCACTGTAATGCAGCAGTGCTGTTCAGTCTTCAGAAGGAATACTTCACCAGTCCACATGAAGCCTTCAAAGTCAGACTCATCTGATAATAAATTTTAATTTGCAAGAGTTCCATGGTCATTTTGAAGTTTTCATTGATGGACTTACAAAATGTTCCATTTAAAAGTGTTTATCTGATAATTTGTTTCATTAAATTCTCTGATGTGAACATGGTCAAGATTCAAACAGCAGAAGGCAACTCCAACCATACTATGCTGTCTACTTCATGATAACAAATCAATTTCAATAACACGGCAATGTTCTCTCAACCTTCAGAAAACCTCCAGAAGGAATTCTTCAACAGTCCTCGAGAGATGACAATTTCCACGGAGTCTTTCAAGTTCACCAGCAGCTGAGAAATTGGAATTAATCAGACAAGCATTATTAATTAAATGACTGATGTTTGCAATTCATACAATTCTCTAACAAGTTCCTGATCTGAACATACAGTACTCTCGAAAAGACTGCTGTACTCTTGATGTTCTCAAAGCCTTCCTCTCCCATTCAGCAACACTCCAACCTTGTAAAAGCGTTCAGTAGGGATTTCCCAATGGCACATGCCTCTTGAGAGATTACATTTCCCATGGAGCCTCCGGTGCTAAATCAAGTTCACCAGCAGCTGAGAAGTTGAGAGAACAATCGCTGTGAAGACAATCCTTTTCATCTTTACACTTCTCAATGTGACCATTTTGCTGTAGGCCTTTCAAAAGCGAGAGAATTTATAGAGCTTGAGTGAGCCAGTTCAAGATTTTTAGTTTTATTTGATAGCATCTGATGGGTTGACGAAGACCGAACAAGTGCATGAATGAACTTCAACCAGAACTCCATCAATCCTTGAGTCATCTGGTCCACTCCAGTGGGACTCAGAATCAATGGGAAAACCATTTTTATTGTGTTGCCTTGACATTTATATCACCGATTCATGCTTTCCTGACATGGGTGGATGAATAGGTTTTGACATTGACAGAATGATAATAGCCCAAACTTTCAGAGCAAAAGGTTTCAATGGTAAATCAAGTGTTTGCATTCCGTGAGCTCTTTCTTTCTGACCATGTCCGCGGGAAGTCCTTGAGACCTTGTGATGGAGTAGGTTTGAGATGTGTTTATGTGTGAACTTCTTAACCTTTGCTCTTATAAAACAACACTCTCACCACCGCGGGTGGATCTCTCACTTTCCGGGCAAAGGGGGTGTCCTGCTGGGCTGGCGCTGACGCTGGAGTGCTTTCGTAAGGGTAAGGCAAGCTAGGTCATACCCTTGATCCTCAAAACTGTGGAGCCTGTGGGGAAGCTCTTGCTAATGGCTTCAACTCGTGTGACAAAGAGGAAAACGACCCTTAACTCTTATCAAGGTCCAAAAAGCTAGTCTAGAAGACGTGACAACTAAACTCTTCGCTGCAGAATAAAGGCCCATTCACATTAAGGACAATAACTAAAGTTATTAAACAATCAAAACACAGTTCTAAAAAACATTCTACCACAACTATAATGATATAATGATGACCTTATAAAAATCTAATCAATCTGAATCACTTTCAGAACATTTTTTTAATTGTTTATAAAACATTTACAGCCAATCAGAATTAGAACGAGCGATTAGGTTCTAAATTAAATACGATTTATGTAAATTAAAAATAGAAGACAACAAGCACAGTGGAGGGCGGAGCTAACTGCAGTAACACAAAATTATTGATGTAAACGGAAATAATTGTCTTCTTGTGTAAAGGGTCCTTTAAGATAGGCGTTCCACAATCCCAGAGTTCACTTGGAACCAAGGTGCTATCGACAGCATTGATAATTAAGACCATAACGAATATCCAGGCGAGAAAGATGGAGAGGCGGCAACCGTAATGGCACAATGAATTACATTCCGTTTGTGTGTACATGTGTGAAATATTAGACGGTAGTAGGCTGTTAATATCATGATTTTCTCACATCCTTTATGCGTGGTATGCTGTCAATCTCTCACCTACCGTCAACAAATGAATTCTAATAATCCTTTGAAGGCTCTGTGTCTCAGTGAGGGTTCTTGTTGGAACGGGGGAGAGGCATTAGTGTGAGATGAACAAGATAATAGGGGTGGAGGGAGGGAGGGAAGGGAATTGTGTGAAAGAGAGCGCCGGGCGCTTGCGGTTTCCCGTGTTATTTGCCCTCTGATGAGCCTCATGGTGCACAGCAACCAAGACTTTTTTTTTTCTCTCCTTTTTGACTTTCTTCTCCTGTTCCCATCTCTTTCTATTACTCCTTTACTATCTCTATCTCCCTTTCAAGTAGTAAAGCAGCACTTTTCTGAGAATGTTCAATCAGAAAGAGGTGAGAAAGCAGGTGATGGTTTGGAAGACAAGGTTTTGGGTTTAGTACATGGAGTGAGTCTATTAAAGCGAGTGATTGCAATCGTCTGTGAGAATATAGCCTTCTTGAGTTTAGACTGAAATGTTTCCCTCTTTTGTTCCTCTGTCGAAAAATATCAATGTGTACGCAGATGAAGAATATTTTCACCGATGGAAGATTTCTGTTGCCATTTGCGAACCAAGCAGGCACACAATGTCATATTTAATTTGATTACATTTTGGCTGCAACATAGAGTGACCAAAATACAATGTCAATGTCAATTCAACATCTGATGTCAATGTTAATACCAACGTAAGCTGATGTTAATATTTGATGTTTATTTACTAAATATCTTAATGGGACAAGATCTTCACTTAATATCCTAATGATTCTTGGCATAAAAGAATATATCAATGCAACCTTATGACTGGTCCAGGGTCAAAAATATTGCAATATTATCATACATTTTTAAAATGCCATAGTGTAAGCTTGTTCCGGGTTCAATTTTGCATCCGTGAATGTTATTTTGAGGGAAAAACTGTTTGGCTTCATATTCTATAGAGTAAAATCATGAAGCCAATGTTTTATTGGCAGAGCACTATTATGTTTTTACTGCTAATGGCTAGAGATTTACAGTAGTTTTAGCTACTGTTATTATGAGTGCCATTTTCTATAGTACGTAAGTAACAGCAGTTAAGTCATTATAGTACTGGTTGTCATGGTAAATCACAGGCGGTAATTGATGTTTTACTGAATTTTATATCCATTAGTGGCAGGTCAAGGGTTTGTCCTCCAGCCCCTGAAGACTTCATCAGAGAGGCTTTGATGATGCTGATGATGCATTAGCCAAATCTCATACGAGGATTTCATTCCCTCCAGGAAGCTCCAGCTAATCCATATGAATTTCCATCTGTTCATATTTTAGATCGACCAGATTTGGTGTTTTTCTTCAGGTGAGAGAGGCGAACAGAAACGGAGAAAATATTCTGGATTAAGTCGAGGTAATGGCACTCCTGCACTGCCTTTTGTGTGCGCAGCATCTGCAATTTTTCCAGGACGCCATACAGGGCAAGTAAATTTTTCATTGCTTCAGGAAAGGGAATAAGATAGAGAGAGTGTAATAAAAGAGAGAGAAGAGACAGAAATGCCTTTTTTTTCCCCTTGTAGATACTCATTTCACCATCTGATTGGTTTCAGCCAATCAGCTGGAGTCGATGTGGCCCAGTAATGAGGTGTGCTGAGCGAATGAGCTGTGGTGACGTGAGATTCTTATGCCGGTGCTGAACGAGAACTGATAGCCCACCCCCTCCCTCCTCGGTTTCCTCCTCCCTGCAATCCGTTCTGCGCGTGTGTACATATGGCCTATTTTTATGTGTTCAACTGCTCAATATACTTTTCTCATAGAGAGCGAAAAGGATAGCTGAAGCACTGTTTTAGATTAGGAGTCAGTGCTTACGTTGAATACTGTATGATACAGTAACAACAATGCAGTGATCGCAGCACAGCTACTTAACTCTGGATTAATCACAATCGATTTACAGCACTAGTTGTTTTTTTGTTTTTTTCTATTGAATTGTAATGTATATTTTTGACAATACAAATAAACGATGTGGCTGGCCATCAGATTCTACAGTAATGCACATTATTACACATTAGTGAAATTTTATGTACATTAAAATCTGTAATGACGCACTGTTCTATAAAAATGGCAATTAATGTCAGTCTTTAGAATTTAATGTGCATTTAATATAAAAAAATATATATATATATAAAATTATTTTTTATGCTTATTATTAATACGTTATAATGCACACTATGTTCTGTGTTATAATGTTATAATGCAATTATATGCTATATATGCTAATATAAAATGTCATCTTAATGCACAAGCATAAATTCTATACTAACCTATAATGAACATTAATGTACTTTCAATTGTATATATTAAAAAAATATTCCTTGCAAGTTGTACAATTGCAAATACAAAGAAGTAGCAAGTACATTACTATTGAATTAAATGTGACAAGCTTTTATTTACAACTGCTGAGAAATGTTTTTATAGCGTATCAGGATTTTTAAATTACATTTTATATAAATGGGTATTAATGTGCATATAGACTTTAATGTATATTGATGCCCATTTATTTTAGCATCAGTGCACAATTATTTAGAATTAATATCCGGGATAATAGTTTAATGTGTATCAATATAGAAAGGAATGTGTTTTAATGTTCAATTACAGATTTTGACGTGCACTGCTATAATTTAATATACATCAATGTGCATAAATAAGATTTAAAATACATTATTAAATGTACATTAAGTTTTTTTATTAATACACATTAAAATTTTATATTAATGCAGCAAATTTCCATGACCCTTGGAATCTATATCATGCTGGGCGCCGGCACTGAAGGGCGCACCCGAGGAGCAGGAACTCGAGGGTCCCAGACAACAATGTCCTTCACTGGTAGCCCTAGATCTATTAGCTCACCCTCAGCCGTGGTGCAGTGGGCGGAGCTCTACTCTGCGCGGTCTTGCTGTCCGTGGCGCTCTCCACCGTGGCAAGCTCACTTTACGGCTCTCGCACCTTGTCTGACGTTACTGGCTCTGGCTCCGGGGCGATTCCCAGCTCTGTCGCGCTCATTTGCAATGGCTCGGCTTCTCCGTCAGTGGTTGGCTCGGGTTGTGGCTCTGCACATCGGGGAGATGGTGGGCTAGGCTTTGGGTCCAGAGTGGCACTGGCGAGATCATCCACGAAACAGACGGTGAAGAGCGTATAGACCAGCCGTGCTAGGACACACAAAGCGAGCTGTCCGGGTAGCTGGTGTAATGAGTAATGTCCAGAAACAGTCGGGTTTGTTCCTCAAGCAATATTTCCCCCTGCTCCAGCAGGAGGAGGTGATAGTCGGGGCTGAACAGGAAACACAGAAACAAAAGGGCAAAAACGCCACTCACATAAACTGTATTGGTCCGGTATTCTGTCACGATGTGTGTGTCGAAGCACGATGGCGAGTCAGAATCACGAAAATAACAATCTTTTAATAATCCAACTGGTACACAGACAGGCAGGCAGGGTAGTTAAAAACACAAATAAACCCTGATACCGGACACGGAGAATAGAACTTAAATAGGGAAGGAAATTATGACAAACGAGTAGGACACACCTGAACACAAGGATTAACCAGAAGACAGAAACTAGGTCACACAGAGCACATGGGGAATAACAACAAAAACTAAAAAAGTCTGGGGCATTACACATTTACTGTTTAGTGTCACATTTTATAAATCGTAATTATACAGCAGTCTCTACAAGTCGAAACATTTCTACTATTATCTGGTACATGTGGTCATACTGTACCTTTCTTTCTTGCTCATTATTAACTAAAGATGACATGTTTGTTACTATCTCAGTTCTGGTTGTCAAAACAGTGTGGAGATAAAGGCCTACTTTTTCAGACCTGTCTGTTTCTGTATGTACCCCATGCAAGTGAGGAATTATCGATTATGCAGGTCACCGGTAATTGATCAATCAGACAGGAAAACAATCCTGTGCGTCTCAAATGCATTGTTGGGGTTTAAAGGATTGACGCCAGTCTTGACCAGGGCATGGGAGTCCGCCTATAGCATTATCTCTGGATTTCAAAGGTGACATCTTTTTTTTTTTGAAGAGCACACAGCCCTGAAACTACATCTCGAAATCTGTGGCGAGACAAATCCCAGTCAAGTGGAAGAGACTGTGGATGGGCGCTTTGATGTGGTGGATAACTAGTCAAGAGTCTGCCAGCCCTTCTGCCTCAGTGAGCCATCAAGCTATTTTCTTTTAACTGAGAAACTAGTTCCAAAAGCTCTCCAAGAAACCAGAGATCTGCAGGCAGGGAGTTTTTTCACTCCTCCAAATGTGTGTGTTGGTCTGGAGGATGTTGCCGCGGGACTCCACACAGATGGCATTGACCACAGGGACCGGATAAAAGAGCCAGATTAGGAATGGCTGCAGAGACCCTGCTGGGTTGTTGGTTGAGCTTTCCATCTCTCTCTCTCTCTCTCACTGTCTGTTTTTCTGTCTTGTTTGTAGGTTGGTGCATGTAGAGAGGCTCCAGTTTCTCTCAAGCCCATTTACTGCCATTTTACAGCTCATTTGGGTCCAAGTGAGCTTCATGCCAGCACCTTCTCCCAGCTTTATGTGACCCACTTTCTGCTCAGGCGGACCAATGGAATCAGACCTTCGAAAGAAGGGCAGATGCATCTGACCACATCTGTTTTTTAAGGTTACATACTTGTGCCAATTTACATCAAGATGTGTGGGCTCTCTCTAGTTCACATACATAATCTCATTGGCCCAGAGAAAGGTACTGGTCACAGTATGATGTGACTGAACAACAGGAAAGTATTAAATATTCACCATTTTTCGCACTGCACCACAACAAATTCACACAGAGTCTGATGCCAGGTTGCCTGTAAAAAGTTCAGATCCCTGAAAGAGCTGTTCAGTATCCAGACAATTAAAAATCAGTGTTTGAATGAAATGTCATGTTATTGCAATATAACACTGCAGATTATTTGTTTGTATAGGTACGTTTTTTTTTTTTCAGTTTTGCAGAGATGTAACATACACAGGCACAAAACAAAACAAAGCAGTCGACCATTTTATTCCCAAAACGTTTAAAATGTTATCTCCGCCAAATAATTTTATCAAACACAATTATTTAATTTGATATCCTATGACAAATTGTTTGTGATGTCTCTCATTTGTAATGGCCTGGATAAAAACATCTGTTAAGTGAATAGATGCAAATGAGATGTGGTGGAAGTGGGGGAAAAAATTGTGACCGCCAAAATGCCCCATTCTTAATCCCTTCAAGCTTCTTTTCCCATACATTTCCTTCTATTTCCATCAACCACTTGTTTACTGTGTGTCTACTGCCTGAGATCTTTCATCAAAGTAGGCCCGATATTACCGTTGTCTTTCTTTCCAGCTTTTCTTGCCTCCCTCCCGTTCCCCGAGCCTTGGCACACACTCCTCACAGGCTGATTTAAGGGGGAGCATTACGGTGCAGGAGATGAAATTATTTCATTCCTCTCCTCTACTGCTCTCTTCCCGCTCTTGATGGGGTCCCCTGCTGCTTCAGAGGCACGTGGGGAGAGACGTGTCCTGCGTAAGAAGCAGCTCGCTTCTAACATGCGTTTGACCCTTCATTCCTGCGGCAGAGGGAGCGGCTGCTTTCAGCATCAAATGATTAGTGATCTGGGGCCCTAGAGGCGTGGAACTGAGCTCGGTGTACGCTCAATTTTCTGCCATCAGTGAACAGTTAATGTTAGCCAGAGTAGCAACACACACAATGGGACAAGGCAACCCCGTATTCTCATGGCGGGTGTTTTAACAGGCGGCTTTGATGCAAGAACTGAATTACATTATCAAAACTGGCCCCAAGAGTTTGTCAGAACTAATAATAGACTGTTTTGTTTTCCTTATTGGTTAAACAAAATGGCATTGGCAACATTATATTCCTTAAAGGCTTAGTTTAACATAAAAAGAAAATTCTGTCATTAATTACTTACCCTCATGTCGTTCCAAACCCGTAAGACCTTCGTTTATCTTTGGAACACATATTAAGATATCACAAATTTGATATTTTTCACCATTTTTAGGGGAACCACATATACGTACTGTATACTGTCAAAAGGCGTTCGGGTACAAATGCAAACTATGTTTATTAGTTCAGAGTCCAGGCAAACAGGGTTGAGCACCGGCAGACAGGAACACCAAAGGCATAGGCAAAAGAGTAAATGATATTACAGAGTGTAGGTCGACGTACCGGCAAACAGAGACCTTAGGGTGAAGACAAATATGTAAATCCTAGGTCAGCAATGGGTAATTCCAATTAATGAACCGTGACAATCACAAACACAGACGGGCTTTTATGCTACGGGAAGTTCAGGGACAAACAAGGTGGGCAGTGACAACAGTTTCAACAAAAAAGTCTGGACAGAGCAAACAGAGGTGAAAACACACAAAAGAAGTCCTTGTGCTAGAGTGCCATCTAGTGTCCCCCTACTGGCAACTCCAACTGGGCAGAACATATACGGCCTCACTCTTCGATTTCTTCTAAATCGCACGTATTTTACATGTTGCCAATTCGTATGAATTTGTACAAATGACCTAAACCTACGCATCACGGGGTTTTAGACAAATCGAACAAAATCGTACGAGTCAAGTTGTACAAATTAGTACGATTTAGCACAAATTTGGCACCTCATACGAATACGTACAAATTGGTTGTGAGACTGTGTTGGGTTTGGAACGACATGAGGGTAAGCGATTAATGACAAAATGTTCATTTTGGTTAATTTGATCATAGAGCTGTTGCAATTGGCTCAGACTAACTGAGTCTTTCAGTCCGATTTGTAAACTCATTTAAAAGGTTCGTTGAACGTAATTGGCTCAAAAAAATTATTTGTTCATAAATTTGACTTAAATCCTGTGGAGTTTCGAGTCAGGTTTCTTTTTTTTTTTTGTTTTGGTAGTTTGGAAAGAATGTTTTCTAAGCACATTTAGCTACTACTAGGACATTCGGTGTAAAAAGTCCCAAAAGGATAAACAAATTTCTCCACACATTTTTCTTGTTATTAGCACTATCTACTACTAAAGACATTATAGTCCGAGGGGAAAGACAATGTACTTATAGCAGTACTGAAAGTTAAAATGAGTGAGATTTGATAACACTGACGAAGAAACTTTGCACAAATTTCATCTAGCTTCAAATAAAGTATTTTATGAAGCTTTTTTACAGCTCAAGAACCTGCAAAAGCATGGCAGACCTTGTAGTAATATTTCTTCATTTGTGTTTCACAGAAAGAAAGTTAGGTGAGTAGGCTAAATGATGACAGAATTGCATTTCTGAACCATCCCTTAGTTCTTGGGTTTAACATTCATATTCGAAATCTAGAGAATAATAGAGTTGGCCCATTACATAATATATAAAGAGAACAAGCAGTGGGACATTGAAATTTCTTTCTAAAAACGATGTGTAGTACCACAGTTCCGTATCTTTCAATCCATCAACCCCTCATTCCTCATTAAATCCTACTTGTAAATGTTTGAGTAGTGTGAAGGGGCTCTCCGCTGGGCAATGGAGCTTGTTCTCTCATAGATTCTGGTCTGCTCGGATCACAGAAGTCTCCCAGTGAAACTCCCATCAGCGTTTGTGTCTCCCTTTCTCAATATCTCTCTCTCTATCTTCACGCACACAAATGCACGTTCCTCATGGCTGACTCCATCATTATTCTGTGGAAGGGCTGTATTAAAGATGCATCTCCACGCTCGAGACTCAAAGGGAACTGTCTGACCCCGGCAATAGCTGCTGAATTATGGAGACCACCAATGAAGGTGTTCATCTTTGATCTGATTCAGATTGTCTCATGCACGTTTTTTGTGTGCTTTTATCTAAGGAAGACCTGACGGATGTATGCAAGTCGCTCTTCAAAGTACAGTGATAAAACAACGACACAATTGTATGATATTATGATAATTTGACCACGTCACTGCACGATCCCCACCACTTTGTAGTGATTGCCATCATCATCACACTTTACCTCCTCATTTTACACCATTTTGAGTGACGGGCTGAGATGGGTCGTATCTGTGTATTTAATAGTCGTAGTAGGGAAAGCGAGTTTTAAAATGGGTGTCATTTGTCACATATTAATAATATAGTGAGGTTTTGTGATGGGTTGGCTTGAGTAACCTCTCTTTCTTTCCTTAAAATCTTTTCACCCGATTTCCGCTCTTTTTCCCCAACGATCATACGGCCCAGTCTAAAATGACACATTGCTCTAAGCAATAATAGCCATTTAGGGAAATTGCTCCTATCCTGTTTGATTCCCAGCTGTGTCATTGTTGCAGGGTCAGATGCAGTGTGTGTATCTGTGAATTTCAAGAAGTTATTCTCGAATGGTATTCAGATTAAATGGAGAAAAATGGAGTGTCTCACACTGTGCTCACATGTGAAATCTAGATAACTGCTTTTTTAACGTTTAAAGATTACATCTTGCAATTTGTTTAATTTCTCAGTATATTTCTATATATTTGTATAGTATATTAGTATATTTGTCACTTTATATCAGATTATCAAGGATTCTCAAGGATAATTGATATTTTTATCTTTTGTTTTCTTTTCTTTTTTTTTAAGTTGACTACCTAATTCATGTTTTTTTCTTAAAAGTAATATAATATTATATAAATTAATTATATAATAAATAATATTATATAATGTTAATGCAATGCAAATATATTTTGTTTAATTTAACATTGTTTTCATGATTTCTACGCCTTTTTTTGTGATTTAAACATATTATAATACTTTTTAGAATGTCTTTTTATCTTGTTTACAGTACCAATATCTAAATTTATTACTTGATTTAATAGTAATATAATGTTTATGACTTGTTTTCAGATATTTCGTTTTTCAGAATTGTTTTTTTTTTTTTTTTTTTTTTAATAATCAATCTTGCTGACATGTATCTGATTTATGCTTATAATTTTTTTAAAACTGTGCACTTTAAACAGCATTGACTCTAATGCACTGAATTGGATGATAGCAGAAGGACAGAGATGACGGCAGAAAGGTGACAGACGGTTTGAGCCACTTCTGTCTGTATCTTCTAATAGGTTGTTGTGGGACTACTTGATGACAGTTCCGAGTTGAATGTGACCACAGCAGCAGAAGCGTACAGTCACTGCCACCGCGGACCTAATTAGAACCTTCCACTGACCCCTGGTGAGAGCGGACAGGAAACGCAGAACTCCTCCACCATTAAGACAGGTCCGTCCTGAGACGTTTTCCCACGTCCACACTCTCAGATACAAATGAAGTCACCTTCTTGTTATGGTGAGTAGGTGTGTACATGATTGTGTATGTGTTGTCTCCAAGGTACTGAGATCAAATGGCCTTTTCTTCCTTCTGTCAGTGGCTCAGTGTGTGCTGTGAGTTTTCTTTAAATAACAAGAGGAAGTAACCACTCGGGGATATACTATCAACCACAGGGGAGGCTCTGGATGAGAGGTGAATGCATCCAGTGTGAGAATGTTTTGTACTCAAGTAAACAACACACTGAAAGGGTTCTTCCAAGGACGGATTTCAAATTAGAAATGCCTTGTCTATATATATTTTAAAACCTAAATTATTCCTGTAATTCCTGTAATGTATCTTTTTTTCAGGATTTTTCTTGATGAATAGAAAGTAAATAATAATAATAATAATAATTTTGATAAATAGATCAAATTTATTGTAAAATGTGCAATAAAAATGTATTTACTGTCACTTTTAATCAATTTTATCCTCACTTGTTGAATAAAGAACAAAGGTTGAAAAACAAAAATTGTATTGACCCCAAACTTTTGAACTGTAATGTGTAATATATAGTATATCCATGACGAATTATGGTTCATTTTTATTAATTTCGTAAATTAAATTCATAGTTGTTGAGGGAACTAACTGAAAAAAGAAATGTTACTTTGCATCTTACATCTACTTTGCAGCTAATATTTTACCTTTTATTAGTTTGTTTCCTCTTATTTTAAAGATTATGCTTGTTCTAATCCAATGGTCCAAAGTATACTTGTAAGGTCTATTTACAAGAAAACTTTCCAGTGAAAACTTGCTCTTGTTCTTCTATATCCTTAAAATGTTTGTTTGAAGATGTCTTTGTAAAGAAAGTTTCCAAAGCCTCGCCTCGACCCCAAAAATCTGGCGTCAGTGAAAAGCTCTGAATGTCACCTACAGAACAGTTAATATATTTAGTTACATGGTGTAAAATAATGTATATACATGTTGGGTTTTGAACCCAAGTGCCCTTCTTGCATGTTAAACAAAACCATACCATCAGCCGAAGGCAATGGTAATGGTTGTTTTGTGCTTTTTTTCCTGCCAGAAATACAAATGCAGTACAAATAGGCACTATTTGATTAATGGATGTTACACAGTAATGTCAATAAGTCCCAGTAGAGTTTAACAAAGCAAGAATAGATACAGGAAGATAAAACATGCGCTGACATAATACCAAACATGCCCTGATTCCTAATTACTGACTCTCGTATATTAGGTACATAACACCCATCCGGCATCAATCACAATGTTTACAGTCACGCTCATCCTTTTGTGCTCGTACAATGATCATTTCTTTAGCTGTTCATCTGTGTTTGTTATAGGGGTGATAAGGAAGTGGGGGTGCGTTTTAAATTAAAGCTGAGTAGATAATGTAATTGAAAGAATCTGAAGTGCAGGTATATAGCAGAGCTCCAAGCTTTAAGCTCATCATGGCAGTTACTACGCTTGCTTTATAATAAAGGCAGCAAAGATGGGCAGATTTACAGTGTCGTGCACGAGGAATGCAGTCAGACGAGGCCTGCAATGTCATTTTGAAGGTCGTAAACAATGTTGCAGCCCTCCGTGCTAATTTTATTGATGGCTTGCTTGTGCAGGAGTCTGTGAGAGATAGAGAGTGTGTGTGTGTGTGTGTGTGTTTGCAGTTATGTTCAGGCTGTATAGACTGAGATTCCAGTTCGGCTGTAATTGAATGATGTGTGTGTGTGTGTGTGTGTGTGTGTGTATGTGTGTGAGATTGCAGAGTTGGATACAATGATGGTCTATACATAAATATGAGGTCTTAAGTCTGAGTCTACTTTGTTCTAATTTAATTTAAAAAGAACATAATTACGAATTATGGAAGAAAGCCGGACTGCCTTTAATCTTATAAACAAATAATTACTGAAATTACTGTTAAAGTTAAAGCATTACTGACCCTAAACTTTTGAACGGTCATTTTTATCAGCTACTGACTTCTAATCACATAGTAAAATTAAATTTGTGATTTTTCTTAATTAAAAGTTATTAACAACCAGTGAAAATAATTATAATATAATTAGATAATTAACTATAATTAAAAAATCCAGTAGTTTACAATTATGGCATTAATAATGTATAATATATTTGAATTATTAAATTATATTTACATTTAATTTAATTTAATTTAATTAGCACTCAATACTGATTCCTGTCAAAATGCACTTGAATTAAGATTATGAAAATGTAATTTTAAAAAACAGCCATCACAAAATTAGCCTCTTTTTACTTTGAGATCATTCTGAGGTTAAATAGCTACTGATTTAAAGTCATAATATTTGTATTACTCATAAAAAGCTATTAATCGTGGCTTCTACTTGAAACATTTATGTCTGTCTAGTTCTGTTTAAAGTCTGCGCTTTTGTATTCTTTGTTTAGTTTCATTTTCATTGTGTCTAGTCTTCCTTGTCCTAGTTCCTGTTTGCCCTTATATGGTCTTTCCTGTGTTAGATGTAATTATTAGTTGATTCCCGTCCACCTGTGTTTTCCCAGCTGTGTCTTGTCTTGTGATTAGTCTCTCCTCTATAAATCCCCTGTCTTTTGAGTTCTAGTTTTCCGTCAACAATTGTGTTTGGGTTCCTCGTGTTTGTTTGGAAGTTTGTTTGATTGTTTAATTAAAAAGTATATATTTGAGATCTACGACTCCTGCGCTCTTCATTCTCCTGAACCAAGCGTTACAGATTGACGGACCCAAAACAAGACGGCGAGATGACGTGGGCTTCTGCATTACCCCACGCCAGCGGAACGGCTGAACAAGCGGAGGTCAGCTCCCAAACGCCAGCCAAAGCCCGCGCTTCCCGAGCGCTTTGTCAAGGCCGCGCTTCCCGAGCGCATGGATGACCTCACGCCTCCCAAGCGCATCGAACCAGTACGCCCCGTGCCAAAACCCCGGAAATGCCTTCTAGAGTCTGCCATGCTGCTAGTGCCACAGCCACAGCCAGAGTCTGCCACGCTGCCAGAGCCAGAGCCACAGCCTGAGTCTGCCATGCTGCCAGTGCCAGAGCAAGCAACCAGCCACGTGATGGATTTGTGGCAGGGAGAGCTGACTCTTGACGTTGAGATAGTGTTGCCGGAGGTTCTTCCAGTGTCTGCTGCATTTCCCGAGCGCCCTCCAGAGTCGGCTGCGCCTCCTGAGTACCCTCCAGAACGGTTACCAGCTGGCCTTTCCAGATC
>JAUMHG010000079.1:4797791-4823014 GCA_032359395.1 Enteromius anoplus
TTAATTTCCATTTTGTGTTTTATCCTTAGATAAAACAGTTAAGTTTAGATTAGATTTTACATTTTAATCCGTTAACTATAGTTTAGAAATAATTTACATAACTTTTATATTTTATTTGTTTATTTGTAATTATATAAAAAAAATACTAATAAGTTGCATGTCTATTCCCTAAAAGAATTACTCCTGAAAGGTAGACAACATGACATCTTAGCATTTTTAAATATATAATTTGGCAAAAATGTACAAAAAAATGGAAAAATAAAACTGTAAAGTATTAACAGAAAACTAATGGTCAAGAGTTAAATAATTCAGTGTATTACGTGCCATTTCTTCGTAATTATTTGTGGGATTTACAAGCATTTTCAGAGTGAAAATTGTTTCAATAAATCCTACAGAACCTTAGGGCATGAAATACCAAAAATGTTTCCCATCATTGCATCTCTCTTTTGAAGCTTGTGACTGCTTTCCTACTTTATCAAATTTTCTCTTATCTGAAAAATATTTAATAGTTCAACATTTAATCTGTCAAGTGAAAACATATAAACTCTTGTTATTAGTGAAGTTTTTGCAAATAAACTAGTTTCGAGAGGAGCGCTGGTCGATTAATCACGGCTGGCACCGCATCACCTAATCAACCTCCCCATTACACCTGCCCAATCAAATCCCTTTCTACTCACTATAAATAGCCCCGTTCTCTTTCCTTCCGCAACTCGCCTTTTGCACATTCTTCGGAATCGCACAACCGAAGACACATCCTACAAACACATCGTCTTCCTTAGACTCACCGCGAGGACCAGATTCCTCAGCCTGCCTTCCAACAACCTGCTACCGCTCAAGCTCAACCCCCAGCCCGTTTGAGCCTCCACGAGAGCCCGCAGCTTCCTATACCAGGCCATGCCTGCGCGCACTTAGATCTCTCATTCATCGCGCTATCCGCCAAAGTAATCCAAGTGAAAGAATCCTCATTATTTACCACTCGCCGCCAGATGACGTCATACGCAAGCCATGTATCCATGACGCCAGCACGGCATTTCCTTTTACTTCTCCAGTCTCGTAACGTACTTCATGCACCCACTCACCCATTTTTAGGTTCATTGATTTATTTAGCCAACAGTTCCTGTTGTCAGACACAGAATATATATTATTTACTGACTGGAACTGTTTAACTAATTCCCCGCCCCATCCCGCCTCCGCAGAGGCATCCCACCCCTACCTCCGCAAAAGCTTTTCTCCTTCCAACCTCCTCAGAGGTTACTTATCTCAAACTTCCCCCCTTCACGCCTCTGCAGAGGTACTTTAACTTAAAAGCTATCCTTCGTCCCTCCCTACTTCTGCAGAGATCCCCTATCCCATAGCTACCCCACCTCTCCCCCTCATGCCTCCCCTGAGGTCCTAGCTCTCCTGCCATTAAAACCCTCTTGTCTAACTCCTCCCCAGAGACAGCCACCCTTCCTCCTCAGAGTTTCTGATTCCCGCCCACCATACCCATTTAATCCCCCACATGTTTATATTTTATTTGCTTGCTTTTCTTTTCCAATCCACTAATCCACGTCTCTGTCTCTACCAGCAGGTTGCCAGATGATCCAGCTCCCCAGTCCACCCTGTTCCTAGCCCTTCCATTTGAAGCTTCCCGTAATTAGTCCAACCCCAGGGAGCATGCAACTAGAATTCCATTAGCTGACCCGTTCAGCATCCTCTTACCGCGCATTCTTTGGGGGGTAACGCATTTGGATGCTGTCCTCCTTTAGCTTTTTTCGAGGGCATGCAGGGACCAAGCCGGATGCCGAGCTCTAGCCCTTGCTAGGGTTCAAGCCTCTAGGGTTCCTCATTACACCTGCCCAATCAAATCCCTTTCTACTCACTATAAACAGCCCTGTTCTCTTTGCTTCCACACCTCACCTTTTGCGCATCCTTTCTCCACTCCTTCTCCGCCCATTTAGCTGCTCTCGCGCCTTCCTCCGGGGGGGCATGCAGGGACTGAGCCAGACACCGAGCTCTAGCCCTAGCTAGGGTTCAAGCCTCTAGGGTTCAGAGTCCGCCGTTCTTCCAGCTTGCCCCCCGGACAGCTCGCCAAATCTGCTAAACTTTATCATTCTTGATTATGAGGAAGCGCGAACTCGTTAAGTGTTTTTTGTATTGTGAGTCAGTGCACTTTGTTTACAGATGAATGCGGTGTAATGCAGTAGTCTATGATCACTGCTAGCTGCTGGTCATCGGTGGAGTCTCTGTCCTTCTGCTTGTACTAAAGGAGTGTGACATGTTCATTAAACAGCAGGAATCCCATTAATGACCCCAGCAGCCACGTCACATCACTCACACGTAATTAGTCAAACAAACGGCCACAGGAATGCTAATTGTCTCCTGATCTCTCTCCCTCTCTCTGTCATTGTCACTCATCCCTGTTTTCTGCCCTCTGTGCTCTATCCTTACTTCCCTGTTTAGTCACATCTGCAAACCTCAAACAGTTTTATGCTATATTTTCATTTTTTTTCATTTTTTTATTGTATTCTATAGGGGCAGGGGCAGTCGTGGCCTAATGGTTAGAGAGTCTGACTAGTACTGTAACTGAAAGGCTGCAGGTTAGCGTCTATACCAGCAGGGATTGTAGGTGGAGGGATTGGATGTACAATGCTCTCTTTTGCTATTTTTACTATTTTTTTATTTTACGTGTTTTATTTCATTTGATATATTTTAGTTATTTAATTAATTAGATATATTTTATTATTTATTTATTTATTTAACAAAATGTTTTTATTTTTTTATTTTGATATTTCTATTTTCTATTGGCTTTTGTGACATTCTATTCTATATTTTTATTTTTATTTGTATATTATTCATTTTATTTTATACTTTTAATTTGTAATATTATTCCTTTAATTTTTGTAAATTCTATGTTATATTATTTTTTTATTTATTTTACTTACATTGTTTAACCATTTTTACAGTATTTTTACATTATTGCCACTTGATAGCCACTAGTCACAATGTAAAATAATAACAGTATAAATATTCTCCAAAATATCTACTTTTGTGTTTCCCAGAAGAAAGAATATCATATGATTTTGCGTAAAACACAATGTTTGTGTGAACTATTCATTTAACCTCAGGTTGCTCCAGGGTGCTTGTCACTGTAATTTTTGTGAATCTCTTCAGATGAAAATATCAGCCTAAATGATTACTCATCAAAGAACATAAACACAGGCACACTCATGCGAGAACACATGCGGACGTGGTACTGACTGAGCACCCAACAAGGTCTCTCGCGTTAAGATTAGAATTGAAGGATGTTAATAGACCTCAAATCAGATCTACTACAAAGGACGTGGAGAGGGTTGCATCTGCTCCCACACCTGCCGCTGAAATAGACTCGCTGCTCAATTTAACCATGTTACCTCAAACCAGTGAGTCACCGCTGCTGTATACTAATGCTAAAATAGCAAAGCACCCAAATTAAAGGCACATCGTGACCCTGGCAGTGACTAAACCTTTTTTTTTTGTTTTGAGAAAACAGAAGGTGGAACCCAAGAGAACAATGCGTTTCGGTGAATCATAATCCTAGTCCTGTTCGGCGAGAGAGATATGCTCGACCTAAAAGTGCACTTTGTTGGTGTAATCACAATATTTGGCTTGTTTGTTTGTGCGTTCACGCTTTTTATCATTATTCCCATGGTTTGCCAGAGGATGTCGAAGCCAAAAGCTCACTTCCCCACCGCTAAGCTCCGGAACGGCGTTCTGTTCTGTCTGAATGAATCTTTCAGAATTAATTTGTTTCCCAAAACCCCTTTGCAGGCACAAAAGAGCCCTATAATTGTTGCAAAATCCTGTCGACGTTCTTCTGTAAGAACACGTGACTTTCCGTACAGTATGTGGGCAGCTTACCAAAATGATTGGAAATGTTGTGTGTGTGATTTACCCATCTGTGACTCGCTCTAAGTATTTACAACCTTAGCACACCCTGTGGCTTTCAGAGCGACTATCATTCCAGAAGAGCTCCGGCCTCTGTTGTCCAATTTAAGCCTGTCGACCGATGTCCAGCCAATCAGAAGCGAGCTTTCCCCGAGCCCTTCTGCCCAAGCAGAGCCAGAGAAATCCGTGGCGGTTGTGATTTTAGAGGGCAGCACTGGTCGGCAGACGCCGGTCACTGGAGGGTTTGCTTGGGCAGTAGCCTGCAGGCTGCCAGGCATGTAACAGATAACAGGGGCTTATGGTTCTATAGAGAGCATTGCTAATTTAACAACACTGACTTGCAGGTGGGCTGCGAAGAAGGCCATTCTTACAGAACACAGATCATGGGGTACTATAGCTGAAGCTTTTCTTTAATTAGTGCTCATACTTTTGTGATCTGTGAACTTTATACAGTGAAAGTCCCTAATGAAGTGAGTTAATTTAACTCAAAAATTGTAAAAAGTTAATTTAACTCAATATATAGCCTATTTGTGCCGTTAACTCAAAACCTAATTATGTTAATCATAACTCTATCTAAATAAGTAACTGTAAATTAATTAAATTTATTATTACCATACAGTCTATGATTATTACATCTAAATGGCTGACCACAAAATATTTAATAGAAAAATTAGCTTAATTATTTATTTGTTTTCTTATATTGTTTTTCGAGAAGTCTCATATAACATAGGGTTATAGGTTATTATGCTTTATCTTTCATAACTACTTAAATACCCTAATAATGGTCATATATTACCTTTCATAACTAATTAAATAACTAAATGATAATATAATAAATATACTAATCTGTTTCACATTAAGCCTAGATTAATACTATTAAAGTAATTCATTTTAAAATATCATCTGGCTATTTTTCAAAAAAACAACATGCATTTTTCAGTTACGTTCGACTCATCTCCAGCGGCTCATGAGCTCACGAGCTCCTGGGATCACATCTGCGCAGCTTGCGACGCGGCCATGGAAAATATCAGATAAGCGTTTCGAACTTCTTTATTCCTATTTAAACCTCTTTTGAACATTTTGTGTTTTATTCAAGGCTTTGGTTTTTTATAAAGATGTCAGGTCATTTCCAATACTAAGGTTGTAGTGGTTGAAAGTTGTCTCATCATGATTCATAAAAATAAGCTGTCAATACATTTTGCTTAATTGTGAGTTAAATTTCTTAAATTTTGTACGTTGTCTTCAGGAACAATTAAGGCATCAGTCATTCAAGCTATGAACCTTGGCGGATCTACTACTATCTGAAAAGATTCAGACGATTATTTCAAGACACACAAGCTAAGACATATGTCAGTAAAACGTATTTACTTTGCCACATTTTAACCTTTTTGCTGAAATCAACATTTTATTTTTTTTCTTAAATGCATAGTCCAAAATATGCAAATTCTGTCATTAATTACTCACCCTCATGTTGTTCCAAACCCATTAGACCTCCCTTCATCTTTGGGGCACAAGAATATTAAGATATTTATTAATGAAATTTGAGCCCTCTTTGACCCTCCATAGACAGCAACACAACTGAAATGTTTCCAGGTCCAGAAACTCAGCATAGACATCATTACAACAATCCATGTGACATCAGTGGCTCAACCTCATTTGAATACTTTTGTGCTCAAAGCAAATGATAATTATGATTTTATTCAACAATTGTTTTCTTCCAAATCACACCTTCCACCATCATCAAGAGTACCTCTGAATTTAATCAGCGCATGCGATTGCTGCTGCTAACAAAGAACATGTTAACGCTGAGCCTTGTTTACTGCAGAGTAACGCACACACATGTTGTGATACTTTCCATAATGGACGGCCTTGGTTGACACGAAGGAGAATGATTGTGGAATAAAGTCATTATTTTTGTTTTCTTTATACACAAGTATTTATGAATATGTAGGCTACAAGTATTCTCGTAGCTTCATAAAAATTACGCTTGAGCAACTGATGTCACATAAACTGTTTTAACGATGTCCTCACTTCATTTCTGGGCCTGGAAACATTTCAGTTTCATTGCTGTTTATGGGAGGAACAGAGAACTCTTGGATATTATCAAAATTCAGTTGTGTGTTCTGAAGATAAACAAAGGTCTTACAGATTTGGAACGACATTAGGGTGAGTAATTGACCGAATTTTCATGTTTGGGTGATCTATCGCTTAAAACACTATTTTTCTCTCTGCTTTGTAATAAAGAAACTTATGTTATGGTGTGCAAATTAAAGTGCTACAGGGTTTTAAATAGGCACATACCTTACTAAACAAACACCCCGATCTTTCTCCTTTATTTTCATTGATGAAAGTTTAAATATGATGTCCTCTTTGTTTAAATATGATTTGGCGACATACATGCTAACAACTTTTTACTGCATTTAGAAAATGGGAGCCTGGTGAAGTACGGAAGGCAGCTGTCACCATCTTTGCTGTAATGGATGAAGAGAGAAGATTGTCTTTAAACCCATTGGATGTTTTGATTCTATTTGAAGATGATGTCTGCCAAGTCTTGGGTCAGTGCACTTGGTCCTTTTATTTTGCACTAAAGTATTCCTGTATTTACAAATGCTTGTATATAAGTCCTGTTTATCTAGAGGAAAGATTTTTATTTTTTACTAAAAAATTATCCACTGTTATATTTTTTATATTATTTAGGAGTTATTTATTATTTTTAATATTATTATTTTTAACATTAAAACTGGATTTTGTTAAACATTTCCTTGTTTGTGTGATCTATAGGCTACTTATTTGGTGAAAAGTCTGATTAGATTAGCTTAAATTGTATGTTTTTGAATATATAACCCACTGGTTTTGTTTTATGCTTAAAAACATTTGTTGTATTTCAATAAACACTTCAGAAAACACTCCTGTTTTGTCATTTTTTTGTACCAGTGTTTTAAGGCAATCGGCTTCCTCAAACTGTTACCATAACTTGTCGGGTTTGTAGCATGTAGCCTCCAGTCGTGCAGACTGTTGAGAGGAGGTGTGCTGTTTCTGAGCGTTTAGAAAGATAAGATTATTAAATGGGCAAAGAACTGTTTAGGATACACGGCATTTTTTGATATTTAAAGTCTTCTGATTCTGTACTATTGTGAAATTATCATTGTAATTATTATTTCACAATAGTAATTAATAATGGCATTATATAGGCCGAAAAACATAGATTTACAATAATTTCTAGGGAACAGAATATTTCAAAAAAGCGCTCGTGCTGTTCCAGGCGTGCAGCGCGACTTTAGTGAGCTCACAGTGCCATCAAGTGGCCTGGAGATGAACTGCAGACGTATTGACTCGCTCCTCCCATAATGCAACTGCAGAAAGAGAAGGGAAAGTCAGACACATACGGTCATAACACACCGCCACGTAGGACTCTTCAGTTCAACTGCTGTAATTAGACATTACGTTTAATTACTCGAACCTCACGTGCGATGTTCAACAAATACGCACGTGTGTAATGCACACACAAGCGCGCGAGAAACTCCTCATTCGGCACAAATCATTCGACTGATGCGCTGCTCATTACTCTAATTACACAGTCATTGTTCTCTCACAAAAAGGACGTAAAATTGCAATTTAGCCCGAGAAATTGTCATTTGTAGCTGTAATTGACCCTAATAAAATCATCCAGTCTCTTTCTTCTCTCTGTCTCTTTCTCCACCTCCTGTGAAATATTAAAGATGACAGCTTTGAACGTGCTGATGAGAGCCTAATGAAGGGATCGGGTGAAAAGGGAAGGAAGGAAAGAAGGATTTCTGCTCTGTAATGAGCGCGTGAGCTCTGTGGCCCTTTCTCGCAGACTGAGCGAGTTTTCTGGCAGCCCTTCCTCATGACTCAGCCTAAATACTGGCCTTAAATCTAAGCCTGGCTAGATTAGATCTTAATTTAATCTTGACAGTGTTTGAAAGGGTACAATGAAATAAAACGGAAACAATTCAGTGCGCTTAGAGGGGACTTTCAGCTCGGAGTCTTTCAAATGTGCACGAGGTGTAATGTATACACGACAATAAATCAAAATGGGCCTTCTCGCAACAGTTAAAGCTAAGATCGAACAACATACAGTATTCACAGTTTCAGATGGGATGTCACATTTCAGCCATTCTTGAGGTATGGAACAAAACAGGTCCAGCAAGTGTAACTGCTATTAGATTCAAAAATAAAAACGTTTTACATTTTAAATGTTACGGGGGGTTAATAATTGAATGTATTTAACATTTTATCGCCTTCAGTTTAATTTTCTCAGTATTCAGCCAAATCTATTTAGGACTCTTATTGTCCTCTCACATCATCTAAAAATGTGTGTCAATCATTTATATGCTTTTCAATGATGAAAAATTTTAATATTTCCATATGTCAACACTATCTTCCAATTTCTCCGGAAATTATTTTAAATATTTAGATAATTTTATTCTCCTGAAGCAGGTTCTATTAGCATAGCATCAACAGAAAAAAACTAAATGGCTACTACATGAACTCTATTTGTTTTGTGAAAGAAATGCCCAAATTTTTCAACACAGAGGAACACGGCGAGAAATACCCGGATGACCTACTGCTTCCGCCTAAATTCTGTAGTATGCATATACCATGGACACTTTCCTATCCCATGAGGCTCCGGGAGAGGAGGTGTCATATATTCGAAAAATTACGAAAAGTGGAGACGCAGCTCATTTCAAGTCTTAAGTATCTCAGGGGAAAAAACGCTGTATTGTGATTAAATTACACTTGTTTAACACAATCTAAATAAACGAATGACTTATTGAAAGTTAAAATTTTTGCGCTGTTGTGACGACGCATGACACGTGATAGCATCAATATGGCGGATGTAGTACGTCCGAATTCCATTCATACTACCCCCATTCATACTGTATAGAACTAACGGTCGGGTAGTACGTTCAATTTTAAATGTAGTAACTTACCTACTTAAGCAGTATGCGATTTCGGACGCAGCATAAATCACTGAAACGGAAATGAAAAATTAGCATATTCCCCGCCCACTTGTTGGGCTTTTCACATTGGTCTGAATTAAAATGCTAATTCATTTTGTGCCACGAGGTGCCGCTTTTGGAGCGTTTAAAGCTCACAAACACTGCTTTATATGAAATCGACCAACCACCAGAGGCACTTGGAAACATGAAACATTAAACGACTCGTTTGGGAATCGCTGAATAAATAGCCTAAAGTAAAATAAACGCATCTTACAAGAAAATGTAAGTCTTTTTTTTATTATTTTAACCTTGTATTTTTACTCTGTATTTTTTCTCTAAAACTCTGTTGCTTATTAACTAACATCTCGAATCGTGACAGCAGCAGATCTTTTGGTGTTTTTGCTTTGGCAGAGCTGCAGTGCAGATGTTTCATTGGCCGAAGTCTGTAAGGCCACAGATGCAGATAATATCCAGCACATATGTTGAGTCAGAGTGAAGCAGAGTTCCTCTGTGATTTACCCATTATGTGTCTTAGAGATTCAGAGCTCTTTAATCAGCAGTGTGAAGCCTCCCGCTAACCTGAGCACTTGCGTCCTGCTGTTTGTGTGCGTGTGTCAGAGAGCGTAAGACCTCTGATCAGGGAACAAGCACATTCTTCTGAGAGAGAGAGAGAGAGAGAGAGAGATGTGCAACTTATGTTTTGATCCTGATTCGTTAGATAATGGAGTTTGGCTTTTGCTAACAAGTTGTCTGGGTGTAATGCATCGTGTTGTAGAGGATTTTCAATATTTGGTTTATTTTAAATGTTTGTGTTTTTCTTTTTCTTTTGCTACTTTTTGATTAACCGCTATGCTTTTGTCGTTCGTTTCACATTTTAATGTATGTGCCTTTGACTAATTAATGGCTTTAAGTTTTTTAATAGTCTTTTCACGAGTTCACGCTTCCTCAATCGATAACAACATAAGTGTATTTGGCGTGCTGTCCGGGTTGCGAGCTGGGAGGACGGCGGACTCTGAGCCCTAGTGATTTGAACCCTAGCGAGGGCAGAGCTCGGCATCCGGTTCGTACACTGTGTGAAAAGAGGGTGCTGGACTGGACCGTGTGTTTCTTGGGGGATGAATTAGTTCTGAGGAGATTCTGATGTGGGTGCACCGGAATCGGGATGGCTGGCGACCAGCGGTTGAAGAGAGAGACGCGAGTTAGTGGATTGGATAAAAGGAAAAACCATATATGGACATATGGGGAGTAAGAAGGAGAGAAAAGACCTCTGCGGATGCGGGTTTTAGAAACCTCTGTGGAGGAGGGTAACCTTCGTGGAGATGGGATAGATTGGAGAAAAGACCTCTGCGGAGGTAAGGAGTATGAAGCCTCTGCGGAGGCGGGCTAAACCTCAGGTGAGGTAGGGAAACACTGAAAGGCTAGGGTGGGCGGCCTTAGCGGAGGCGGAAAGAGGAGATTAGGAGGAGGGAAAGTTTGGAAGGAAGGGTTTTGTTTTTTCCTCATCATCATGGCTTCATGGAGTCGGCAGGTGTCGCAGCTGGATAAGTGGAGTCCTATAGTCCGGGTTCAGAAAGGGGTTGGTCTGAGGAGAAAGAGAGAGAGGTTGTTAAGGTGGCTTGGGTTACATCAAGGGTAGGGTTTTTGGTAAAAGTGGGTTGGAAGGGGCAGAAGACCGGCTAAAGACCATGCACATTACTCAGTGTTTGTTCTTTATAGGGGCAGCAGAGTTTAATGCCAAACAGATAAAAACACTGCTTCAAACTCAACATGCAAAACAGCCGAAACACTGCGCGACCACAGTCTACCCCATGTGAACTTGATTTTTAATCAGACAGCAATTTTCTAAAAATCAGGATTTAATCCAGGTTAACATCTTGTAGGGTAGAGCTAGTTTAGTAGGCCTAATGATGTGCTAACATCCCCGTAACTATTTATATTTGTTCTGTTTCTGACAACAGAACCATTAAATTAAATATATCTGTTGTGTCCTTGTATTATTGTCACCAGAATAGGGCACTATTGGTTACTAAGTTGGTAGCTATAAAAGGTGTAGAAGAAGAATGAATGGTGTGCAACCATGTGAGCCATTTGTGTGAGGCCGTAGGCCCTTTGTTAATAAAAGCCTGGAATTCTAATTCTGAGAGTCGACTCTTCATACTTACCTGGTCATAGAGGACACAACAATATCAATGAAACATTAAATCGAGAGAGTGGGTGCATTAAATATGTTATGTAAACATAAAGAAGAAAAAATACGCTGCGCTGACGTAATGAATATGCAAATTACGTATGATGTCATCTGGTGGCGTCTGGCAACTTCAAGCTAGCTTGCTACTTGCGATTGAAAGTTGGCAACACTGGGCTTGGTTCTGCATCCGGGCGGAGGAGAATGGAGGAGGAAGCAGGCATGTGGTGAGTAGCATGGATTCTTTTCTGTGGGTTTACTTTGGCGGATGAAGAGTGCAAAGAGATCTGAGGGCGCGCAAGCCGCGGGCACCCATGGGAATTCAGGCGGACTGGCTGAAGGCTGTCTGGGCTAGGAGAGGGGCTGAACCCTCTTGATCGAGCTTGGACGAGTAATCTGCGTTTAGGCAGCTTGTCTGGCAGTGAGATCATGCACAGGAAAAGGGCTTATTTATAGTGAGCAGGATGGATCTGATTGGCTGGTGGAATGAGGAGATTGATAAGATAATGCGGTGCCAGCCTTGGGTGATTACGTTCACGCTCCTCCCGAAACTAGATTTGCAAGACGTCCCTATGCAAATCATCTCTAAAAATGAATGTAATAGAAAATAGTAAAATTAAAAATATATTTTATAATGTCATTTTATATTGTATATATACATATATATATATATTTCTGAATATGCCCTGGATCATATTTCACTTAAAAAATCATAAGTAAATAAATTTTTTTTTTTTTTTTTTTTTTACAGTATTTTTTTATGTTTTTAAAGAATTACAGCAAAATCAGTAATATTGTGAAATACTTTTGATATTTAAAAATAACTGCTTTCTATTTGAATGTATTTTCAAATTTAATTTATTTCTGTGGTCCAAGCTTAATTTTTAGCGTCATCAGTGTCATGTTCATTGTCATCCGATCCTCAGAGATCATTCTAATATGCTGATTTATGAATACTGGAGTAATGATGCTAAAAATCAGCTTTGAAATCACAGAAATAAATTAGATTTTAAATATACATTTACAAATGTTACAGTTTTTGCTGTAATTTTGGTCATATAAATGTAGGCTTAGTAAGCAGAAGAAAATAAAAACAAATAACAATGAAACATTAAAAACTTTTGACTGGTGTTAAATATAAAAGAGCGTATTTAGATATTACATTAAAACATTTTTTGCACAAATTTGAAAGAAATTAAATAGTGTTGTTGTTGTTTTTTTTGTTGTTGTTTTTTTGTATTTTGTAAAGCTTTCACTTGGTAATGTGCTTAATACTCATTCAAAAAATATATTTTATGGTCTTTTATGACTCAAATAAATGAAGTGAGACAAAATAGGAAAATAATGTAAAAACAAAAAGTGCAACTGGATAGTTCTCGTTAAACATCAATAGATTAATCACCGGCAGGATTGCTGAAGCATGTGGGTGAGTGTGTGTGTGGGCGAGCGAGAGAGAGACTGTGTTTATAGTGAAAGTGACTTGTACCTTTTTTTATCTTATGCAAATGTCTAGTAACCCATGGCGTGAAAATAAGCCAATCAAAGCAGCAGGAAGCAGATTGAATAAAAATCCTCATTGGTGAACGAGGTAGTACTCTGTCACAGAAGTTTGGCAGGCCTAAGCAAGTGTCACAGGTACACAACGCAACCTCTCCATTACACTTTTATCTTCTCTCCCATACAGACGCTGACAACTTTAGAAAGAGACATTTAACGCAAAAGCAGCCTGCCTGGATCACATTCAACAACTCTGGTGAGACACTTTAATTCTGTTTTATTCTCTACAGGATTGGTTTCATTCACTCATGTGCTTCAATGACGATCCCAGACGATGATGCAAAACTATCTTAATCTAACAAGTGACTTACAATAATTGTAATATAGCTAAAATTCACAAAATAATTCAAATGCTCTGCCATTTGTTGTCCTTATTTTTATTTTGGGGGAACTTTTTTTTCAGCATTTGTTTAAATATGTTATACTTTCACTTTTATACGTGCAGTATTCTTTAAAGTCAAGCAGGCTATTTATTTATTTATTTGTTTATTTATTTATATAAATGCACATTAAACCAGTTCTAAAAATCGAACTATTTTTAAACTTAAAAAAAAAATGTATGAATTAATGAATGCAAGAAAAAGTGTACTTTTCAAGTCAAACATTTCGCAAAGACAGGTTTTTAGGTTTAAAATATAAAAGAATATATATAAGGAGTTTTTTCCAAAAACAGGTTTATTTCCAAAAAACATTTTAGTTGTCATCTTTTATTATGTTTTATTGTTATAGCTGTATTTTATAAAAAACATGATTTTTGTAAACGTATTCTTCATATATTGTTATGACTAGTTGCTAGAATTGCTTTTAAAAAAACGTTGAAGCTACTTTTATGAAAAGCATCATTTGTTTGTAGATGCCTCTTGGTGTGATTATTTTTTGTGATGCTATATGACATACTGTACATACATTTGGAAGTGCCAAAATGCTCTTTGAGACCCCTAAACATAACTTGGAAACATTTTGCATACTGTGTCCAACACATACAAATTGAGTATAAATGGCCCCCTATTGCTCCGTAACTGATAGGTGAAGGAAATCGACAGCCTGTAGCCCAGGTTAATGGGTCAGTTACTGTAAGGAATGTGATAAACACCAACATATGTGTTTATAGTTTTCTTTCCTCATACATTACAGTAGACATCACCATAGTAACACACCAGTCCGGGATGAAATGAATCAGATGGGTTTCATAATGCTGGAAAGTATCTGGCAACCTGCTTTTCCAGTTAACAGAAACAAAGAGCGATTCATTAGTCATTTGATTTATGAATGATCTTTCCATTGAAATAAAAAGAGGAGATTCTTATCATTATTCTAGACAAATGACGATTGTGATTACACAAAGAGTTCCACCTTAAAGACGCATATTAATTCATTTTAATAATTACTTTTAAAATTTACGTTTATAGGCAACTTGGCTTTTTTAGCACTCGTATATTCTTAAAATATTTTTATAATTATTCATAAATAAAAATTTCAACTCACAAACAGGAATATTTCAATTTGAGTAAACTGAAGATGTTAATTTCACTAAAGGCCACTAATCCAAATCACTTTTTAATGTGGAGGAAAGGCTAAAACTCAATGTTCAACTTTGGTTGAATGTGTTTCTTTGGACGAAACAAACGCTAAGTTTTTAATTTCCTTTATTTACTCTTGGTGTGAACATTATCTATTGTTAGCATAGCTCCCCCCAGTTTTACACACATTCCATAAAATGATCTGCTAGGTCATCTTCGGATCAATAAAAAGACAAATATAGGTCAGATTTCAAGTAGGAAGCTTGTTAGTGGAACAGATAACACAGTAAATCCTTCCCATACAGCGTTATGCACTAATGGACAAGAGAACTTTCCACAGTTTACTAAAAAAACAAACTAAAAAGGCCGTTCCAAGGAATGTCAATAAACTCAGTTCTAGTTAATAATGTCATTACTACTAACACTCTGCTCTCAAAGTTTTATCACAAAGTTTTATCACATATATATATCCTGTTGTTTTTTTCTTTGCATAATACGATACGCAATAATATGAAGCCTCAAAACAACATACGTACAACCGTAACATACGTACAAGCCACAGGAATACCCTGGAGATTACGTGACCCATGTCATGTGAGGTACTGCAATTGAGTACAGACTATTATGTTAACTTAAAGGTTACATTAACTGTTAATTTTTGCGGATAGAATAAAATACACATCTCATTTGAGCACACAAACAACAATTTCGTAACATTCAACATAAGCATTTTAGCATGTTGCTACTCAAGCACGAAATAATGATGCATTAAATACTTTTGTATATTAAAAGCTTGTAAAATAACCATTTGTCGTGTGCTAAAACATCTACTATCTTGGATTTTTCATTGATGTTATGAGGTATTATAGGAGGCTGTTTAAGTTGCATAGCTTTTACAACAGGGTATCTCATGCCCTGAAACTAGATTTTTAAATGATCAGGTAGCAACATTATTCAATAAAGTTCAGCAGACAAACATTTCAGGATAGTTTGGGATTGGGATTCACAGTGTTAGATGATTTTAATAAGTGCTTTGTTTAATGCTGATCATATGATCGAATAATACAAGCTACTGTATGACTGCACCATTGATATAACTGTTCAACTGAAGGACAGGTGGACCTTTTATGTATGCAAAGCAGTAAGACACACTAACACATTCCTGTGCAAATGTGTCTGCATGTGTGGTTGAGCATGGCACGAAGAACACCTACGCAAAATTCACCCCCTCCCTTTACCTCTTTGAACATACAAGACCTTTGTTTTCTCTCGCTGATCATAACTGAAAACTGGTATAACGTCTACACTTAATTAAATGTGCATTTTGGGTGCAAGATGTAAGTTTACTATTGCAAGATGTTAGTCTTCCGGGCAACAAGTTTTATAGACTTTGGGATAGTAGGGAGTTTGATGGTGCAATGTAATTTCTAGGGCTAGAGGGTTGATGGGTCAAATCCCACAAGGAACAAGCTATAAGGCATCTATATGTTTTGCCCAAGCTGGGCTTTTCTAGTGCATTGTATGAAATAAACATTCCTTTCCATTTCTTTCAATAGAACTGGATCATGGTCCTTCAGGCCAGTGGTGTCATGAGTATCCCAGCTACAATGAGTGTTGATAACCAGCTACCTGCTTCTTGGACAACCCACTACAACTGCACAGATGGTAAAGTTTCTTCTCGGTTAGATTAAAAGTCTAAGAAGGTCCATAATCCAGTAAAATTCCAGTACAGATTTTGGTTGTAGGTTTATAATCTAATCGGCTGAGACTTTTCTGGCAGTTTAATCATTTACTCGAGTAGTCACTGTTGGCGTTACTAGGTTATCAGTTGCATGCACTGGGGACCATGCACAGATAGTGAAAGTGATTCACACGTCCAGAGAAACCATGTGCAGTACTTTTATTTACACTTTTTACATAGTGTAACTAAATGCTAAGACTAGTTCAGCAGCATATATTTTATATTGGATATTGCTCCCCACGCTAATGTGGTGGACTGATCTACAGATCAGAGGTCTTGGAGATCAAGTATCCTGCAGAGTTAAGTTCCGACCTCGAACCAGTTAATCGAGGTCTTCGAGACTGCTTGAAAATCAGTTTGTTGAAGCAGGTTGTGAATAAACTTTGCAGGATGATGGGTCTCCAGAAACACGGTTGAAGGCTTTTGCTCTAAGTTGTACAAACATGACTTTTTCAAAGGGATACTCCACCCCAAAATGAAAATTTAGTTATTAATAACTTACCCCCATGTCTTTCCAAACCCGTTAAAGCTTAGTTCGTCTTCAGATCACAATTTAGGATGAAAACCGGGAGGCTTGTGACTGTCCCATTGACTGCCAAAGGTATCTTTCCCCTGCATACGTTGATTGCATACAATGGATGCTGTTCAAAATGGTGCTACAGTGACATTACGGTGCCGAATCTTTTAATAAAGTTGTTATTTTTGCTATTTTCGTAGCTTTATAATGTTTCGGTTGAACCACTGATGAAAGATGGAGCACTCAAACAAAACCCTATACCACTCAAATTAGAAAACATTATAAGCTAACTGTTATGATCATTTTTAACCCCCCAAAAGTTACAGACTGCAGTTTTAATCAAAAGTTTTAATAAAAGCCCTGCTTTGCATGAGCAACACTGACTCAACGACAAACAAGTCATTAATGAAAAGGCAACTGATGACACATGTATTCGTAGCAACTAATTAATCATTTGATTGTTAATTATAAATATAATAATATATTATGTGTCAGGAAGTCATTCATGCAGTGGTATCGTAAACCTACTAATCAGCTACTTCAATGAGGGTACTGTATTCAAAAATGAAATGTTTATTTATCAATTACTGGACACCTATTTGGAAGCTGAAAACAAACATTTTACCATTTCAGCAGTTATTAAATTATCAATGTTTTGATTTTAAATGACGTAATCAGAAAGCAGCAACAGAACTTGTCAAGGAGTATTCTCCTTCAACTTTACTGTATACCTCTATGGCTCTTCAGTGGTTAGAGGACAAATTCATTGTGCAGTAACAAGGCAGGGCAAACTACCTGGCACCAATCAGAGGCTGCATATTCATGATCATGTTACAAAGTATTTGACCGTGTTTTAAAAGTACAAAAAAACGAATGTATTTTGAATTTCCTCAACCCTATTGAAATACTTGTATCACAAATACTGCCCATACCTGCTTGAAACCATATTTAGCTAACAATGCTTTTTGGAAACACACCCCAGCTTGTAGCAGTTTCCCTTCACTCTGCTCCAGTTAGTATTTTTTATCTACTGTCCTTAGATAAACCAGCAAGACTCTCTTTTGGTCAACCAACTTCACTAAAAACACAAAACTTGACTAGAACCAACCAACATAAACCAGGTTCCAGTTTTTTGAAAACTTTTGAAAACTCGTTCTATCCGCAGTGACTTCCAGTTACACGAGCCGGCTCTGGTCTCAGGATCTTCACCCACAAAACTGGAGCAAGTACCAAGTGTGGGAATGGCTCCAGCAGACGCTGGACATGCACCAAATCGATGCCACCAGCATTCCCTTCCAGAACTTTGACCTTGACGGTAGGCAGCTTTGCAACATGAGCTTCCAAGACTTCACCCGGGCGGCCGGATCCGTAGGTTCCATTCTTTTCCAGAGCCTGACAGACCTGAAGTGGAACGGTAAGGAGTATTTCTGTTGAGAAAAAAAAACTGCATATGCTGGTTAGGTATGTTTAAAGCATGGCAACTAGTTTGGGCTGGTTCAAGCTGGTCCCGAGGTTGGTTATGAGCTGGTCCTAAGCAGGAACTAGTTGGTCAGCCAGCTTAGGACCAAAACATGACCTGCTTAAATCATCTTATGACCAACTAAGGACCAGCTTAAACCTGCTCAAACCAGCTGCCATGCTTTAAAACATATTAGCATGTGTTTTTAACAGGGTACCCTATCCAACCCTGAACATGATGGTAATGTGATCTTGCCATGTTCCTAGATCGACAATCTTGTTGGTCTTGGATCAACATTGTTGTAAACCAGTTATCAGATTGTTACGCTTGGGTTTAAGAGTTGATATTGAGTTATGGTATAGTATGTAGGAATTGAGCAGTGCATTTCTTACACATTCCTTTCTTAATAAGTAATTGCCATGAACAATTTCCCCCTTAGATATTCCCATGAAATAGTTTTTAGAGTAATAAATGATTAAATGTATTGTACGTTTCCCTGTGCTATGATATAACGACTCCAGGACGGTGTTGCTAACAAGACCCGGAGTTTCATAAACAGACAGTGCTAAAAGTTTGATTCACTTTCCATTACAGTGTATAACTAAACCTAATAAAATCCAGAAAAACGTATACAGGTGACATGTGAGAACTGCACCAACAAGTTAAACTGGTTTAAAACAACATGAGGGGGGAGTGAATTGGAAATTTGATGGTAGTCGTTGCGAAACATGTACTCTGCAATCATTTTTCTTATTTTGTCTTTTCTTTTTTAATGTCTCGCAGGTCAGTATGGTCAAACAGATATGTTTACACCAGGAGACATTAAAACAGAAATAGAGAGTAAGTAGGCCTATCCACACACCAAATAAAACCGAAGAGCTTTCGGTTTCGTTTCAACACTTCTAGCATAAGTACACACAATATCAGTGACTTATCATCTGGTGCTGAAAACCCAAGTTTACAGGTTCTCTTGATATAGATATAGACTGTTCACATCACATTTTTTGTAACAAAGTGCTTCATTTTCATCAGCAGACTTCCCTTGTTCAATTCTCCCCTTCAAGGAAGAATCCAACTTTTACAACACTTCAGGTACCTGTGAAATTACTCAATGATTTGTATTCTTTTTATTATTATTATTTGTCAACCTATTTCCTGTTAAAATAAGATTATTATTTATTTAACCTAATGGTTTTACAATATGGTGTCATATGTTTTCTTTCCTCAGAACTATTTGATATTAAAAACTCATTCCAGCCCAACGCCATATTTTCCTCACCAGCTCCTTCAAGCCCAGGTAAACAATCTTAATTTGAATGATCCTAGTGCTAAAAGCACATTCTGCTTGCTTCCTTAAATATAAAAGGCACTATGCCAGTACCATGGTATGGTGATTGTGTTTGAGGGTAATACCATAAATGTCCAAAAATATAAGTAATGTCTAAGATTATTGCATTTTATATCACAAGTACACAGGGAATGCATTAACTGATTCAATTCTTTGAATAAAGTAGGGGGGGAAAAACGAACCAGCCTGGTTACAAACGTTCTTCAAAATATCTTTCAGAAGAAAGTAATACAAACACATTTGGAGCTACTTGAAGATGAATAAATTATGGCAGAATTTTAATGTTTGGCCAACTATTCCTTTAAAGTAGTCTATATGCCTCATCTTTAAAAGTTTTCCATGATCCATACAGAAACATGAGCTGTCCCTTTAATAACACTGGTTTCATTTAAATTTTCATTTCAGAACCCAAGCGATCACAAGTCAAAAGACACAGTGAGTTGAAATTTTTCACATCTTACTTCCCTAAAGGTTTTTTTTTTCTGTTAATGTGTCCTGAACTACACCCGGCTAGAACCTGACAGCAGCACAAACCGAAACCTCTGGCACGTGGATGAAGCTGCTTTACATTCCTTTCTCTTCTAACAACGCTCACACAGTCTCATATTTCCACAGACCCTCGTGGGACACACCTGTGGGAGTTCATCCGAGACATTCTCCTGAACCCCGAGCGCAACCCCGGCCTGATCAAATGGGAGGATCGCTCTGAGGGGGTTTTCCGCTTCCTTAAGTCAGAAGCTGTGGCTCAGCTTTGGGGCAAGAAGAAAAATAACAGCAGTATGACCTACGAGAAACTCAGTCGAGCGATGAGGTAACATTTTCTCTGGAGTTCTGCAAGCTTTTAAAGGACTTTGACCAGTATTCTGAGCTTCTCACATGTTTCTTTCTCTCCGAAGGTATTATTACAAACGCGAGATCCTGGAACGGGTGGACGGACGAAGACTTGTCTATAAGTTTGGCCGAAACGCTCGAGGATGGAGAGAGTCTGAGAAGTGAAGGACTTCACATGTAGCTTCCAAGTGAAACTTGTATTTATAAGATTATAGCCATTTGAGTTGTTTTTTGAAGTACTTGTCTGTCAACTTGTTATTTGATTCTATTTTTAGATGCTCTTTACATTGTTTACATTACAAATGTCCCACTATTTTATATGCAATTGACTCTAAAGGCATACATGTTTTTGTATCAACTGTGAAAAGCTGGTCCAACTCCAGTTTTGCTTTTAAATGGCTTCATTTGTCTTGAATGCTGGGGCTTGTTCATAAAGTAGAAGGAACTCACTTTAGAGTAGACTTACCCTGGTAAAACAGCAAAGGTGTTGGAATGAAGGACTAAAAAAAAAACACTAGGTTGTGGTCTTTATTAATGTGGCTGCCAATGTACATCATGAACCACAATAAGCCACAATGTAAAGTTTTTATCAATGTTTGTTTATAGGTTGTGGATTTTATAATTAAAGTTATAAAAAGAAAAACAAATAAAAGAGATTTTAAACACTAAATTAAGGGCTTTTTTATTTATTGCAGCAAACACAGAACCTTTAATAGCCATTTTGTATTTATTTTGTTTATTTTCTATTAATCAAATTTAAATTGTTCAAGATTTAGACAAGATTTCAACTAAAAAAAAATTGCCCACAGATGGATTATGAATTTCCTATTAATATAATAATTGTATGATTCTTAAATATGTTAAATCATTATACAACAGTGTGTGTATATATATATATAGAATATAAATATTTAATATATTCATATTTTATTATTTTTATTAATAAGAAATGAAAATAAATATGAAAATAAAATATTAAATATAACAACATAATAAATAGCATTAATATTACATTTATTTATTTTATTTTTATGAATAAAATAAATTTCTTTTATTCCTTTTATTTTATTGCAATACTTGAGTATGCCGATTTCATGTCATAATTCAATATTCAAATTTAAAATTTTCATTTGGGAGACACCTGAGAATCGAAGAAAGAATAAAATGACATTTAAAAGTTGCATTCACTTCAACATTTGTTAGACCGAGCTGAGTACAGGGCACTAAAAAGACCTGTCTTTGACTTAAGATGAAGTTGAACCAGACTGAACCAGTGGCCAATAAAATCTCATCCCTTCACAAACAGGGACACTGCTGGACATCAAGCTAGTCTTTTATTTTCTTTTTTGTTGCTCGGATGGCAATGATAGCTAATGATTTGCAGCTGCTGCGGCCAAAGATTTTGTCAGTGTTGAGTTATGTTAGATAAGTCGAAATGCCAGCGAGTTAATTGTTCCACCGTGCGTGTCACGGCCACAGTGCTGCCACCTCCGGACAATAGATAAACGGCTCCCTGCTGCTCCGCGAGATAAGAGCCGCTGACACTCTCTGGCCTCTCTCTTTGTTTTCCTGTCTGATCTTTCATAGGCAAATCCCTCTCTCGGCTTCCAACTCTGTGCCATCCCTTTCTGGAGTATTATGCTTCTTTTCATAAACGTGATTTCACAGGGATTGATTTTGATTTTTTTCAAATCCTTATCTTTATCCGCACCCACAAAATTTGCCACTGCTTGGTTGTGCTATCTCTCCATTCCCTATCTGTGACTAAAGAAAGCGGGCTCCTATCACGGAAGAGGACCTGTAAAACAAAACCCAGCAGCTGCAAATATGGGAATAACTGAAGCGTTGATGCAGGAGTGAGCGGTGCTTGTCAACAAGTTCATTATGTGTAGATAAACCACTTAAGACAATATAGTAACTGTAACTAAAAAAAAAACTTAAAAAAAACATTGTTTTCAACCCAGAGAGTCCTGGGGTCTGAGAAGTAACGGCAGGGGCTCAGTGGAAACTTTAAATTAAATATTTTCTTTTAAATAAGATATATTTTTGTATTTTTGAAATGCTAATATAGTTGTATTTGGTTATATTTAAATATTAAACGTATTCTTTTTTTATTTTTTTGTAAAGTTTTGGTAACACCTTATTTTATGGTGTCCTTGTTACACGTTACATGTACTTACTATAATAATAACAATAATTACATGCAACAACCCTAAACCCAACCAGTAACTCAATACTTAAATATATAATTACACTGAACCAAGAACACCTTAAAATAAAGTTATCAACTTATAAAGGCCTATATATATATATATATATATATATATTTCCAGTTACCATTTATTTCAAGTGCAGATTATTAATTTAATTTTTTATGTTTATGTTTTAAGTTTTTCTTAACTGTAATAATTGTATATGAAAAAAAGTAGTTTTTTTATCCGTTATAATATAATCATTATATAATAGTTAATGTTAAATTAAAAATATACTATTGCACATTTGTGTTCACTCATAATGTATTATTTTCATCTTTCAATCAGTAATTAAATGTATCAAATATGAACCATTTAAATGAAGTATTAAAGTTATGATAACATCTATAACCTTAATAGTAAGATAGAAAGTTTTTATAAAATGTGTCAGTGTGAGCAAGTTTATAAAGATTGAATAGTCAATTGGGAAACAAACTATTCTTTTAGAGTAGCTGGCTGTGTGTATAAAATGACAAAATAAATAAAAAAATCTTGTATTCTTGTATTTCCTTCTTTTCGGGAAGCTATGAAAAGGGGCCTTTGTTTCAAAGAACATTTGAGAACCCCTGATGAAATACACATACTGCACATGAAACATAACTTTCCTGCATGAAACCCATGGATTGTGCGCTCAAAGGCCATGGCATGGAGAGAAGACAGGCCGAGGTAGAGCAAATGAGTCTGACAGAGTCTCGTTTTTTTACATTGTCTGCTGTTAGGTTGAGCAGGAAAAATGTCAAAATGAAAGACAGCCAGCTGTTCGGTGCATGTCGCAACACACTTTTCGGCCAAATGATGGGAACAATATGCTAATATATTCAAACTGAGGGCTGAGGTTTTAACCCATTTGATCTAATCTAAGGCTACAATGCATTAATATACCAACTTTTCAATGCGGTATATAATAATTATATACATAATTACTTGCTGAAATATATCTCTTGCTTTAAAGATGTTTTAAGGATATTTGTAAAGGAAAGTGAGACAAAATTCTGATTTGAAATGATTTTTGCAGATCATGCACTTGCACAGTTCATAAATGTTACCCTATAAGGCCTTCATACACAGAATGAGATAGCATTAGCATAGTTTTACATGCTTAAACGACCCAATATCTCACAACACTACACTGATTATGAACCAATTTGAATGTGCCATGTGTGTTGTCCTCAGACGTTTCATTATTTAAAGCACCTTGATCATCAAATGCAGCGTCCAGAATAGGGAAATGATGGCAGATATAACCACACACAGGTATAAAGACAACGGCAACAGGCGGGAGACTATCAGCTGATCTTGGATCAGACGAGGCTTTGTCCTTGTTCTGTGTAGTCTGGATCCATCTTATCTTTTTGCTTCGCATTCAAAAACTCCTTTGAGGTTTCAAATGAACTGCATTGGTTTTGCTGACGGCAGGGCATATTTTGTGTGTCAGCCATGCTTTACAATGTAAAAATGTTTTACGCTTTGCTTGTTTAGTTTACTAGTGATCTTACAATTCGAATGATTATTAAAACGTATAGCTTTCGTTATCATTCTTGATGTGAACACCCCTTAATTCACTTCAAAATATTATTCACTGGGACTGAATCAATTAGGTTATATCAAACATCTAGCTTTTTTTTACTCACCTTTATGTCGGTGAAAAATAAAATGAGATTTATTCAAATTAAAGATGCTGTCATTCGTCCTGTCGTTCAAACGTGATGGTAAGACATACGCAGTGATGATGTAATCGCTTCGAGTTTGATTAGCCAAACTGCGAAAGTCTGATTCATTAATGTTTTGGACTGATCCAACAGCATTCAACTCACGATAAAACTAGAATCGTGTCACATGAAATTGTGCCTCTCTAGGCTATATACTATCATAAATACATCATACACGGGTGACCTGGATAGCCAACGCAGCCATACAAAAAAGATTCTGTATTTGTTCTGTAGATTTATTCATGTATTAGGCGTATTATGTCAATATGCTTTTCACCTAGGATAGTGTACAGTGAAACTATTTAGGCATACATCCTGCTGATGTGTGACACTTGTATAATTCATCAGTTTTTTTTTTTATTGTATTTTTGTTGTTTTAAATAAATGACCATGTGACACCTGACTTTGATAACACATCTCATCCACATACGGTAGAAACTCATCGTTTTTTTTTTGTGTGTTTTTTTTTTGCAATTGAATTCCTCATGACAAATAATTACACACTAAACAGGTGAAACCTGTGCAGAGAAACTTTAGTTTCCTGTAAAAGTTTCATACCTCTGAGAGGGGTTTCCCCTGCATACTAGACTCAATGGCACTAACCCACCATGCAAATATTAACAGTCATACTCATTTCCTGGTTTAGAATCTCTGATCAAATCAAGAAGTGTGTTGTATACATAAGCGCAAAAAAAGTGACACTAAATTCACTAGAGGTATATTTTCCCCGTATATTCAAGGTTTAAAGGCTGATAAAAGTGTAATGTAAATGTTTAACAAGCAATAATGTTATGCAAACCATGTCTTGGATGGACAATGTCATTCTTAAGCTAGACACCCAAACAGTGTTTGACAGAAACCATAAAACACTTTAAAAACCTTTATTAAGTGTGAGTCACAGATATTTGAGCCAATCACACAAAGGTTGAATTCACACATTGCTGACTTGATATAATAGAACAGACAAACTCAGTCAGCAGTTCCTCTGAGTCATAAGTTAATGGTGTGAATTTGTTTAAACTGTTTAAACAGACTGGCGGTGAATAGAGAAGGAAGACAGGTGAACGTCTGTTTCAATGCAATTTAAAAAAAAAGTAATATTTCTGTTGCCTCTTTAATGTATAAGTCCTTACACAGTCTAACATGTGTTTAAAATCTAACTGGAAATTAGGTGCTGGGCGTCCGGCCAGAGGAGAACTGGACCCAACTAAGCCTGGTTCTCACAAGGTTTTTT
>JAUMHG010000079.1:4852291-4864308 GCA_032359395.1 Enteromius anoplus
ACGAATAGTTAGATTTTTTGCACGTAAAATCAAAGTCAAAAAGGTCCCTAATTATTAAAGGTGTCAAGTAAATAACATAAACATTTGTATACATATACATTTAATTCTATATATAATTATTTTGTGTAGAGATAATGTAAAACCCTATAAAGATTAATCTAATATAAAGTATACATAGATAACCAAACAGTTAAATAAAATATTTAGTGTATTTATTTTGAGGTGAACAGCTAACGTTAGCGATTTAACGTTAGCTAATAATTCGTTCACCTCAGTATATTTATAAAGTGATATACTTACCAAATAACTAAGTTCGTTATGGCTTTTTGACTAAATTAGCTTATCTGAAACTGTGCAGGAGATTTGTATATTATGTTTTCCGACGTTACAGATAATGAGAAAACCGCGAAAATAATGAGATTTGAGCTCACGCGCATTACCAGGAAAAACCGCGAGAGGTCGCGTGCCTCTTTTTTTCACTTAATTGTGCAATATTTGTTTATATCAGCTTCGTAAACCATATATTTAGGTGATTTAACGATGTATATTTACACAAGCATTACTTAAGCTCTTATTTCTAAGGCGTTATTATCCGTTCCGACTTTGGAGGTTGGACGCTTATGAAACTTAACCACGCCTCCGGCTGGACTTGAGTTGTGAAATACTTCAAGAGAGCGCACTTCGGAGTGCTCCTCGCGTCTTGAAGATGATGGCCAACTTCTCAGCGTGTAACTCGGTGCTCATCACTGGAGCAAACAGAGGTCTCGGACTGCAAATGGTCCGACAGCTGCTCGATTCGCCGAACAGACCCCAAAAGATCATTGCGACCGCCCGGAATCCAGCCGCTGCAAAGGTAGGCCAGCACAGTGCACCGCACAGAGTCTGTGCACGACAAACATATCTGGACAAGCGGCTTCACGACTGATTATGGTTTGCTGTCATTATTAGGAACTGCAAGAGCTTGTCAAGTCGCATTCAGACGTTCATGTTTTGCCTTTAGGTGAGTTGCACAAACACGGATGCGTTTAACAAAATATACATTAATTATTAAGCCATTTAAATGATTAAAGATTCCACTTCTGCATCCTCATCAATAGGGCGATGTGTTTATAGAATATCACCGACTGCTTTTTTTTTTTGTATGTTTGAATGTGTCAGCACTCTATTTATATTAGTTTTTAATTATATATTTATAAAAATATAAATTGCGTATGTATTAAAATGTATTATTATTTAGCAATTGACATTATGTTTTTAAATGCCTCCGAACTTCCACAAAAATGCATAAATAAACCATGTTAAAATATTAAGTTCAATTCAAATTCTTACATATGTCCAGTAGGTGGAGACAAAGGATAAAAAATGTGACTGACTAAATGTTTAATGACCACATTAAACTTTACATATACATTTATATAGATTTCTGCTATTGTTATCTGTAGGATTCAAACATTTCTTGAAATCAAGAAATTTAGTGATGCAATTTACATTTTTCAAGGATTTTTTGCTTTTCTATTTTTATTATTATTTCAATTTAAAATCAGAACTTAAGTGACTTACTATATAGTTAATTTATTTAAAAGGCTTAAAGCAAGTTGTAATAGTTTGGGTTAACAATCATAACACTGCTGCTGTGTAAGTATTAAAAAGTTGTAAAGGGAGTACTTGTTTTAGCTACCCCCTTCTATATTTAATTGGTTTTTTTTTTTTTTTTTACTCTTTCGTGTATGTAAATAAGCCATTGAGATGTTTGATTTAAAAGCTAACTGGTCTCTTTAAGTTGCTTCTTTTTAATGAACCAGATCAAACCGATTCACAAATCGGTCTGTTTTTATTATTTCAGATGTGACCAGTGACAGCAGTGTGGATGCAGCAGCGCAGTCAGTGGAGTCCATCGTGGGCGCTGATGGCTTAAACTGTTTAATTAATAATGCAGCGATTAACATCCCGTGTGAACTGGACACGGTCACTCGAGATGCCATGATGAAAACCTACGAGAGCAACACAGTGGCTCCTCTTTTTGTGACCAAGGTAATATGAATGAATTAGCTACCATCCAAAGGTGACCCTAATCTTTACAGAATAAGATTTATTCTTTTAAATACCCCATGATCTTTTTCAGGCTTTCCTGCCGTTATTGAAGAGGGCAGCAGCTGAAGGCAGTGACATGGGAATCCAGAGAGCCGCGGTGATCAATGTGTCATCCCTCCTGGGATCAGTAATGCTCAACTGGGGCGAGGGTGCAAGCTTCAAGGGTTATGCATACAGGGCATCTAAGGTAAAACACTGTTTAGTTGCTTTGGTGAGCTTCTGACATACTAAACTTTGATATATATATTTTTGTATTTATTCTAGAGCGCCTTAAATATGGTTACAAGGTGTTTGGCTGTCGATCTGGAAGCTGAGAAGATCTTATGCGTTGCTCTTCACCCTGGTTGGGTGCGCACTGATATGGGCGGACCAACGGTGAGTCTAAATCAGTTTTTTTTTTTTCTGTTAGTTTTCTTGATTTAAAAACGCCATTTTAACTAATTTTCTTGCATTTGAAGGCACCTTTGAGCCCAGAGGAGAGCATATCGTCAGTGTTGTCAGTCATTTCTGGACTAACGGAGAAACATCATGGTGAATATGTGGACTTCACTGGGAAAAGCTTACCCTGGTGATTTCCACATTGTGTCGGATGCCTGCTGAAAAGCTAAGACCAGAGAGCCTGCCGTATTAATAATTCATATTTCCACCTCTATGCACCGACCAAGTAAAATAGTAAAGTAACTTTAGGTCTTTTGGAGAATTGAATTGTTATGAAAGGTTACAGTGGTGTGTTTATACTGTGTCATGGTTATTGCCTTTTCTATGAATATAAAATAAAAGATGTAATGAGACTGAGATTAAGGTGAGTCGAATGCCATTTATGAGTTTTATTTTTTGAATCCATCTCCACATCAGCCGTCAAGTGATCGTGACAGATTAAAGTTGCGTGGTAATATTGAGAGTTTAGCGTGTGGATGGAGAAGACGTTGAGCGTTAATACAGCCTCTGAGAGCGGGTTTCGCCGGGTGCGGTGGAGGTCACGGTGTGTCTGTGCTGGATTCGGACAAAATTAGGGTTGACTAATTTCCTCTGACGTGAGAGAGGAAGGCAGACTGTCCAGAGCTCCGATTTCTGTAGGATAAAGTCAGAAAGAAAGTGAAAATTAGAACAATTAGCTTTTATGCAGGTAAATTAAGCTCTTGTTTGCCTCAAACCTACACAGAGGTTATTCAGAACTGCATGGTATATACATCACTTTGTCTTTTTATGTGTTTTTTATTAATATTTTGATTACTAGTAGAAGTAAACACTGAATTTATTCATTTAACTTTGCTTTGGAATTTGAAATGAATTGGTCAAGACTAACAGGACACATTTGAATTTAAGCTGGAAGGACTGGTTAACCGTAACACAGCAGATGAATTTGACGACAGAAAACTTAAAACTTGTTGTGGGTTTCCTTCATGTTGGGTTTTATTTATTTTATTTTATTTTATTTTATTTATGTTTCAGAAATGTCTCATCGGTGCTGCGTTTATTTAATACAAAATGAAGTCAGAAAAGTGTAATATTGCTAAATATCTATAAAATTGTAAAGAAAAATAAAGAAATAAAAAATTAGGATATATAAACATATTTCAATATAACATGGTCCTTCAAAAAGAAAAATAATTTATCAAATGTTTCTTTTTCTATCTATCTAATGCATTGTTATAATGCGTCTTTGCTCAAATATTCATTTTAAAATGCATATACTTTACTATCTATACTTTAAGCAATTTAAAGTGGATGAATCTTTGTTAATTTCATAAGTGTGATAAAAATCTCTTCCAAAATAACATAAATAACAAATGCACTTACCTTTTAATTTGAGATAAGAAAGAAAGTCTATAATAGTGTGGACAATATCCTCATCTGCTATCCTCAGAGCTGCTAAAAAGCAGAAACAAGCTTTTATAAGTACGTTCTACATTTTACAACAGCTGTGAAAGTACATTAAAGATAAATGTTGTAATCAACTTCCTAGCCTTTAGAGAGCCTAATTAACCATATAGAGCAATGATCTTAATTAACACAAATCAGCTCTGGGTTTTCACACTGATGAGTTTCTGTGGGCGGTGCATGTTTCTTACCTGTCTTAAAATCTTCCTCTATGGGCATTTCTCGCTTGCCTGCCACTCCGTGCTTGTCGCTAAGGCTCCTGTGGCTGTCTATGGCATCTGATCACAAAGCAAAACCACACATAATCACATTGATCATTTGAACAGCCCGCTGAGCACCACGCCGCCAGACCCTGACGCCCCGGCTGAGATTCATAGACCTGCCTGTGGCACACATATGGTCCTAATGCGACAAGTCATTATCCGAGGAATGTCTTTTTGGTTGGGTTTCTGTTTTTTGGGACAGATTGAGTAGAGCAACCTGCAGGAATTGAGTCATGGAATTGCTTTTTTGTTGCAATGCGAAGCACACGGTCACACCCTTGTGAAAAAGAAGTGTACTTTTAGTGTACTCCAAATCTTAAAAGTATCTTTTTAAAATCTGTATTGTAGATATTACACGAATTAAAGAAAGTCCTCTTTTTTATGATTATATGAAATATAATATAGAAATTGCACTGCATTGTAAGTACAGTAGTACCTTAAAGGACATTTAATACTATTTTGTTGTGCTTTAAAGTACACTTATTTTGATATGTGACTAGCAAGCACATATAAAGTACTCATTATAATTTTAACTGGAGTGCATTATTTTATATTAAATTTCAAGTTAATTTATTTTATTATTATGTTTAAATGCACTAAATATACTATATGACTATATATTTAAGTACATACAAGTATATTTTAATAAATGCTTGTCATTCATTACTTTTGAAACTACATCAACCATATTTCAAAGATGCGTTTACATCCTACTTGAATGGTTCAAAAAGCACTTCTAGGTTTAACTAACTACATTTCATATAAATGCAAACTATAATGCATGCCATTTAACTGCACAAGCAATATGCAATTAAGGATCCAAAAACTTGCATTTTAGTTTGTAATTTCCATAACTAATCATTTTAACATTATTCTAAAGTTTACTCCTTTTTCACGAGGGCATTCAAAGCAGAAAAGAAAAACAACAGCAAAAGCTCACAGCAAGATGACAAGCAGAGAAAGAGGGTTAAGTTAAATATGTAAAAAGAGTGCAATTGCCTTAAATAGACTGCGAGGAAAACAGCTTATATATTCTGAAAGAAACTTGCTGCTAAAGGGGTTAGTACTAATAATTAGATTTAATACTATGGCAGTATTTAGAAAGTTCATGAAGAATACTTCATGAATTTGCAAGCAGAATGTGTAGCTAAATGATGCCCTCAAACAGCAATGATTGATCTTTCCAGTTTAGATGAAAAGATCTTTCTGTGATTAATGCCGAGTTGAAGCTTCACCAGCAATGCAAAACAGCACAAAGAGCGGAACACCACAGAGCAATTCCTCCTCTGACTTCAATAACCTGCAGGTGCTATCTTACATTGACCAAGCAGATCTTCTCTCCCCCTTGCACTGGGAATATCCTTAATCTGTATAAGGTGATCAATACGACCTGAAACACAGGGAGCTTATGTAACTGACCTACACAGGTGAGCTCAACATCAGTGCACCCCAACACATTTCATCAAAGAGCGAACAGGCCTGCACAGATACGGACAAACTAAAGAGTCCAAGGTTTAAAAAGCAGACCTGTGAGCTCAAAGAAAAAGTAAAGGAAAATAAATTAGGAAAAAATGAAATGTCAAAACAGTTACACAAATCATATGCAACTGTTTTTAATGAGCAGATTTGGAGAAAGACACAGTTTGGTATTATTGGAGTAGAAAAAAAAAGTTGTAACTCACGAGGACCGAGAAGATACCCAGCGCTGTTGAGAGTCCATCCTCTCTTCTCTTTTGCCTGTTTTATGGAATGTTTAGTATATGAATATAAAAAAAACACTGTTAGCTGTGGTTGCCAGAAATTAACTGTAAAAATTCTAACACAGTTTTTGTAGCCTATAGCATTTCTATGCAAAAATAACAAACATTTTACAGAGCCCTTAGACTGGGGCTAAGTCTTATCTCTCAGTAACATAGAAAGTTATGAATCAAAATTATATAAATAATTGTTCTAAATGTAATTATTTTGCAACAGTTTTTATAATGGTTTAAAATTCTAATATCCTATATATTAACGTATTTTTTAATATGTTATTTAAAAAAAAAAAAAATCATTTGGCTATGTTGGTTTTTAACTAAATGGTTTAAAGTGTGTTCCCAAAACAAGTGTATTAAGTCGGCGTAAGTTGTCACGTGTTTTATTTGTTATAAATGTAGGCTACACATGTATTAGTTTTTTCCACAGCAGATATTGTTATAGACATTTTTACGCTACCTTTTACATTTATGCAATTTAATAATTTTGCCGACAACATTGGATGCCGTATCCCGTTGTGGCAACTTGCCCCATACAGCGCGACAACAATTCAGGTATTGGGGCATGTAGTCACAAAAAGAAACAAGCGTTATTTTTCTTTTAACATCATAGCGAAGACTTTAAGTTACATGTTTAATCAGAAAATGCCTCTTTTTTTTAATCTAGTGTGAAAGTGTGTGAACAATGTACTCGGGTAAAAATTGTGACAACTAGCCCCGGTCTGCCCTATAAAGAGGTTTTAAGGGAATGTTGTTCCACAGAAGAGTCCCTACATCTTCAGGAAATCACTGTTTTAACTTTTCCGTCATTAAATACGCATTAAAACAGAGTTAAATTATTTTACTAATAATGTTGAATCAAAGTGATTAACTTACCGCGATGACCATTCCGATTGTTTCCGTGAGAAACGCGCACACTATAAGAGACACACAAACTCCACCGACACACCTGTGCATCTGAAAAACACCACCAAGTGAAGCATTATGAAAACATACAGAACATGCATAATCAGAAGAAGAGTATGAGAACTTACCCTGAGTATCAGTTGAGTCTTTGGAGAGTTAAAACACTAGTTGGCTAATATTCCTGCTGCTTCTTGCTCCTGGTTCTCTGATGCTCCTGGGATCCGGCGCCTTTTATTGAAAGAGAATGTCTCACCTCTGACGTACTTACGTCAAAAGGTGACATCGTCAGGCTCTTCATCAAAGACGCCAGAGCAAATTATCAACGATCCAGTCTGTTTATTTCCATGGATCACTTAATTATTGATTATTGTGTTGTCCAGTTATATATCAAAAAGAACAGTTCACTTTCAAGAACCATCAGATCTATGTGAGGAAATAATATTATATTATATATATTTTCCAGTTTGCCATTCCAACCTCAGCATAATAGATATTAGAATATCAAAAATATTATTTTGCTTTAATAGCCTACTCATATTTCACCAATAAATTAGTACATTTTAGATTTATGTCCAATAAGGTATTTTCTTTAATATATATATATATATAATCCTTATAACTGAAGTTAAAAAAAATTCTATTTTAGGCTATATATTTTAATCTATATATTTATTATCATGTTTACAAATGCACATCTTTGTGACAGGTTACACATGAACAACTTTTCTCATTTCCTCACTTTTTTCTTTTCTTTTTTTTTTTAAGAAATTATGCCCTCATTTAGAAAAGGTCCAGAGGTTAATGTGTATTGGTAATTACAAGGACCCTTGCCCTGATCAAGTACCCCTTTACAATTTTTATCGATCTGTGTTTACTGACATGTTAACACGTGCAAATACAGAAATAAAGAGAAACGAACACTATTCAAACCACACAAGGACATGCTTTATTGAGTGCAGAAGGCAACATGGGTTTATATGGGTGGATTGTACATTCCAACAAAGCGCAGTTTTACAAAGCCATTCATGCATTTGTTAAGACTCAGCGACCTTAAGATTCTGTCCCAATCCAAGTAAACATACTGGCCGACAATCATGAAAATAACAATTACTCCCAAAATAACGAACAACATGAGAAGAATTCTGATGGCTCTTCTCAAAAGGCTTTGTTCCTTCTTATGGAAAGGACTCTCAGCTTCCTCCTCCTGCTTCTCAGTTTCTTGAGAGCTGTGATCTTGATTGTCTGCATGACATTTCTTCTGATGATGTCCCTCGCCAACTGGACGGATGACGGAGGCAATTGGTGACGAAGCCCTTGATGAAAATGGAACAGATTGCATTCAATTCACTCTCTTTCTTTTTAAGGAAATCGGTTATAACAGCTATGTGTGGTGTCTTATTTTAATCTAGAAAAACACTTTTGCAGGCATTTTAGACTAAATGAGATTCCATAATGAAAATGTATGATATATTCTGTATTAGATCGACACACATGCAGCCTCTCATCTAATTAATTTGCACAAGAAAAAGACGCCCACCTGTAGTCATCTGCAAGGTGTTTCTGGTTTAAATCCAGCTTTGGCGTTTCATGGACATTGATGAGCAATCTGAAAACGGGTTGAGGACGGCAGTGTCCAGGACAGCAGGATTTCTCGAATTTAACTAAATTTACTGTGTTCATGGCAGTAGATGTCTTATCGATCTATGAGGCAAACATTTCAATATCATTCCATTTGTCATTCAGTAAGTTATATACAGTCATCAGCATTCTTTCACCTTTCATCAAAGTTGTCCTAAAATAAAAAAACAATACCTATACTTGTCTTCTGACAACTTTATGATCCACTTTGTATGTTGACTAATGTAGTTTCAGTCATGGTGCGAATTATAAAATTAGCTACTTTTAGGAGTTCAACGTTTATATTAAATGGTTAAATGTTATAAATAACACTGTAGTAATAATGCAGTCACTTTGGGCCAATTACAGTTCATGTCAATGGTTTCCGCTACAAACATTACAATTAAAAATGGTCTTCTGCAGTGTGTTTTGCCTTTTATTCCATTAGGATTCAGTAGTTTTAACAAGTCACCAATAGAAGGCCACAGATCCACAGACACTGTTTAAGTTAACCAGTAAAACCATTACACATTTTGTGAAGGTTTCTATTGTTTTATTTCAACACGGAGCAAAAAGCATTTGTTATATTTGAGATATGTTGATGAGCCTACTCGTCATGATCGCCCTAAAGAGGTAAATAAAAGCGCTGAAACCACTGATTTATATAGATCAGTGGCTGAAACGGTGTAATGTTTGCTATGGTAACTGGACGCGGAAAACCAGATCTACGAAAGAGGGCAAACTTTTGTAAAACTCCGTCATTACGGAACTTCTTTAACGCTATAGGTTGAACCAATAAGTTAAATACTTCGCACCCTGATTTCAACTACTTCCACTCAAAGTCAAAGCAGGACAGTTAAGAAGATTTAATAGCAGACCAATTAGCCTTAGTTACGGGACTTAAACGAATCCAGTTACTACCTCAACTCCTTTTAAGCCCGTCTTCTGTTCCATTTCTGTTTTAGTGTAACTGTAAAGGGACTAAAAAAAAAACAATTCATCAATTTTACAAACGCTCCTGGAAGGTGTAAACTTGAAATCAGCGGCGTGGTGTTGCTATGGTTACAACGAGGTTCTCGCGTGCGCTAATTTGCGTCAACTGACACCGGAAGCCAGCCCAGTACGTTGACGTCACATGCCCTCACGTGGGGAAAATAAGGTGGATAAATTTAAATTGCTTTTTATTTTTAACTTCCCAAATTGTGATGGAATTATTACAATATTGTAATTTATTATAGGGTTCTGTAGAGGGAAAAAAAGTTTGTGGTCATCCATCATTAAATCCAAACACACCTGGTTAGTGGTTAGTTGTTCAGGCCTCTAATGTGAGCAGCATATCCATTTCAGACTATTTTTTTCTCATACTGTATATTCAGCAATCACTTAAGAGTTTTTAGTTTTATGTCCTAAATTAGCATTGTGTAGCCATGTAATTACAATCATGTGTCCTTAGAGTCTATCCTGATTTGACTCATTATGACGCATGATGTCCTGAAGACCACAACTGACTCACACTTTTGTATCAGATCTGCAGTGGACTTTCTTTTCTTGAAGAAGACTCCTGTACAGTGATTCACATCCAGCATCATCCCAGAATACAACGAATTCAGTGTCTTTCATTCACGGTTAGCCATTTCAAACGAGCAAAAACAAACAAATTCTCTGTTCTTGCCGCATATGTGTTCCTTTTATGTGTGTCTCTAGGGAGATCAACCTGGCAGGTACCATAAACCCTTTTTGTTTTAGTAAAATAAGTTTATTTTAGAGTCCATTAACTGGCATTTCCTCCTTTTGCATCATTTAACATTATTGTCACTTTTGATGGATATCGCCGTTCCACACAGCTGTCTGTTTCTCACCTCTGCTGAGCATATATACTTCTGATGGATCTAAAGATACGCTCTGCCTGCGTGGCCCTCTCATTGTGTTTAGCTAGAGTGACTGGATAATTATTACAAGCGCAAAAAAATAATCTTTATTGGTGTTTGTGGCTCCATGTAAACCTTTTAAAATCGAAGGAACCTCTCCATTCCACGAAAGGTTCTTTATAGTGTCGCACTAAAAACAAAGGTCTCTTTTAAGAAGTGTTCAATGGAAAGTTCTTTGAGCACCCAGAAATCTTTCTTCTATGGCATTCACTACAAAAACGTCCAGTCAGTTGGTAATAGTCTACAGTCCAAACCGCTGATAACATCACTATAATCCACAAGTCAACCACAGAACTCCAGCCCATCAATTAATGTCTTGTGAAACCAAAAGCTGTGGGTTCTGACCAAAATCCTCTGTATCCATAATAACACTTACTCCAGTAATTAGTGAGAGCGTTGCCATCTCTCTCAGCAGAATATTTTATGGAAAATTGTAACTAATTGCATTAATAATCATTTTTATTGACATTTTTAATAGCACTTTCATATGGTTATGCAGCCTTTAGCATACAGACAAATCATTTAGACGTTTATTTGTAGCTAATTAGTCTGACAGCAATTTGATTAGGTTGGAATGATTAGGTTATACTGTACACAGGGTCAAGAAAAGACTCTAGTATGAGCGTAATATAATCAGCTGTATAATTTTGTTATCTGTGAGAAATGGCAGTTTAAGTAAACAATCTTCTAGTCTCTCCAGACTTTGTTTTTTGAGACAGTATACAGATAAGGTGCTCTCATGCAGAGCTGCAGCATGAATGCAAATGTTTATGCAATGTGGGATAAATAACAAGAAATATAGAGCGTTTGTACTTTTTTGCTCTCAGATCTACTCTTCACATTGACAATTTAAAATATAATTGATCTCCCTGAAAGGGATGCAAAATCATGTGTCTCTGTGACACTAAAGAAATCACATGTTCATATAATCATATCATAGAATTTCTAAATATCTGTATTTATTTATATATTTAATTTGCATGCTGTTTATATGGTACATTAAGACCTGTGATAGTGTTTTATGATGTAACTTTAATATTAGAAAATTGGTAAACAAATATCTAAATATATAATTTACATTACAAATATTTGTATCCCTAAAACTTCAATATTTGTACATTTTTTTAATTGATTTTAAATGGTTTTGTTTTTAATATATATTATTTATTGTTAATTTTATTTCATTTTAATGTCACCAAAATGGACTTAACATTTTCTAAATATTTAAATTTGTGCTGTGATTAATCACATCAAAAATGTAAGTTTTATAATATATATGCATAATATTTTTGTGCATTTTCTGTGTATATTTAATACGTATATAAACACACACATACAGTATGCATATTGATAAATATTTATGTGACGTCAATATTTGTATTCATATAATTTATATTATATTTTTTATATATAAACAAAACATTTTCTCAAATTCATGCATTTGTGTGTATTTATATTTACAAAAATAAATAAACAAAGAACACATACATATATTATGTAAATCAAAACTTTTATTTTGGATGTAATTAATCGCGATGAATCATTTAATGGCGCTAATTTCTCTTTTTTTATTTTAA
>JAUMHG010000079.1:4867093-4888618 GCA_032359395.1 Enteromius anoplus
CACAACATGTGTTGTCCCTGAGCACACTCAATACATGTGTTAAAATTCTACACAACATGTGTCATTTTTAACACATCTCGTTTTGCAGTGTATATATATCTCTATATATCTATATCTATATCTATATATATATATATATATATATATATAAATGTACTGTATATAGACTGACAGCCCTTTATACACACACACATACATTTTCTGAAACTACCTCAAGCCATCTGCTGCATACACTCTTTTTTCTTCTTACAAAATAATAAGTGTGCCTAATTTTGTCTAAAGAATTGTGTTTAAATGTAGTCTCAAGGGTAATTATCTCCCCTCCACACACTGAACCCTGATAAAAGACATGAAGTATATTAGCAAAAACCATTGACATGTGCAAATTACACTTGATTCATCGGTTATTTACTACCTTAGTAATAAAAGAGCACAACATTAGCAATTTCAAAACATTATAGTGTCACACTGCAATTATGGGTTATTTGGAAAGATAAGAGATAATAGCTGACACGCTCTCTAACACGTTTATCTCAGCCTGTGATGTGCTAGTTCAACATACGCTGCGAAAACGCCGCAAACCCGATAAACTTCTGTGTGGTTGTAATGCCATGGTGATCTGTGTCACACTATTGTTCCTACGATGCTTTCAAGATGTCCCGGGTTTTTTACAGCTTTGTTTTTTTAATGTCACTCACTGATAAAAATCATGTTTTTTCCTTTCACACACAGTAAGTGGATGTTTCTCTTGGCTCTGAGGACTTTGAGAAATTAAACTACTCTAACACACACTCTCGCTATTCATTTTGTCTGCTGACAATGTCCAACATAAATGCAAAACATTTTTTTTTACTGTCCCAATGGGAAAAAGAAATAATGTGTATAACATATTAAATCACTATTCATTCTTAGATGGAAATTACTTCATAAAACGGACAACTTGTTGCACTTCACCAGCAAAAATGTATTAAAAAAGGTCAAATAAAGAAATGCATTAGGCATATGGTCAGTATTTCCTTACAATAACTACTTCAATATAACAGTCTGTGGTTTATTTAGATAATTGTATAAGTTGTATAAATGTAAAATAGAATTTTCCATTTATATTGAAAAGATAGATAGGCCTAGATTTAAAAAAAATTAAATAAAAAAATTAAAAGTTGTAATCTTTTAAAAATTAACCCCATTAAAGTTGTGAAGAAACATCTAAACACTGATTGAGTCATTTTGTGGTTCCAGATCTTTAGTTCACACTATTATGGTCTTATATGTGTCGTTCAAGAATGTGAAAGTGTGACACACACACACACACACATCAAAGAGCTGCTCTCACCCTCCCTGAGCACTGAGCTGATGACAGCAAATAATGATATCAGCACTGCATCTCACTGTATAAGACCCTTTCATATCTGCGCTCTACAGGAGCAGCAATGTCTGTATATACAAAAACTATAATAATCAGATAGTGTTTGATGCAGGTTGCGTAACACCTTCCAGCAAAACGTCAGACATATTTCTGTATAGTAAGTGTCTTTGATGAGAAAGCATCTGCTTTAAAGCATAAATGTCAACATTTTGCAAGGCTCATTGAACTTTATGATTCAACGAGCCTCGTAAAAGTGAATCCTGTGATTGTCTTATTTTTAGCAGCGTTTTCATAATGCTCTCAAAGCAGTCACTAGAATAAAAAAAGCAGGTCATGACACGTTAAAAGACAGGGATCTATCAATACCCGTTCATCCATACTGGCAAAAACCTTTGAATTAATAAACATGTTTTGTTTTTGGTACATGTCTATTATGTTATTAGAACCTAAATCTATTTGTCTAATATCGAAAACCATTAAAATTTGAGTCTTATTCACTTCATTCTGACAGTTGGTAAATGCAACATACAGTGGAGGAAATAAAGATTTGGCCCCTCGCTGATTTTGTAAGCTTGTACGATGACAAAGAAATTAAAAGTCTGAAAAGATAGAAACTGATTTGGTTTCATTGAGTAAAATGGGTATTTGAACCCTTGAACAAAAAAATACTTAGTAGCAAAACCCTTGTTTGCAGGCACAGAGGTCAAACGTTTCTTGTAATTGACGACCAAGTTCTCCAAGTAATCCAAGTTCTATTGGATTTAGGTCCGGAGACTGACTAGGCCACTCCATGACCTTAAAACGCTTCTTCTTGAGCCACTCTTTTGTTGCCTTTGCTGTATGTTTTGGGTCATTGTCGTGCTGGAACACCCATCCATGACCCATTTTCAGTTTCCTGGCAGAGGGAAGGAGATTGTCGCTCAGGATTTTACGATACATGGCTCTGTCCATGTTCCTGTTGATGCGAAGTGAAGTTGTTCTGTGCCTTTAGCAGAAAAACACCCCCAAAGCAAAATGTTTCCACCTCCATGCTAGACGGTGGGGGCGGTGTTTTGGGCGGTCATAGGCAGCATTTTTCTTCCTCCGACACGGCGAGTAGAGTTAACGCCAAAGAGCTCAATTTTGGTCTCATCTGACCACAGCACCTTCTCCCAGTCAATCTCTGAATCATTCAGGTGTTCATTGGCAAACTTCAGATGGGGCTGCACATGTGCCTTCTTGAGAAGGGGGACCTTGCGAGCGCTGCAGGATTTGAATCCATTGTGGTGTAAAGTGTTTCCATTGGTTCTCTTGGTGACTGTGGTCAGCTACTTTGAGGTCATTAACTAACTCCTCCTGTGTAGTTCTAGGATGATTTCTCACCTTTCCCACGAGGTGAGATCTTGCACTAAGCCCCAGACCGAGGTCAACTGATAGTCATTTTGTGCTCCTTCCATTTTCAAACAATTGCATCCAACAGCTTCTTGCTAATGGTTTTGTAGCCCATTCCAGTCTTGCTCAGGTACAATTTTGTCTCTGACATCCTCGGACATCTCTTTGGTTTTTCCCGTGTTGGGAACTCTTTTCAAATTCAAATACTCATTTCACTCAATGAAATGCAAATGAGTTTCTAGCTTTTATTTTAAGTTATTTTTTCAATCAAGTGATTTCTATCATTTTGTCCTCGGCCCATCTATGTCCATTTCTAGGTTTCGCTTTTAGACCTCGCTCCATTCAGATCATGGTGCCACTAGTAGGGCTAATAAGACCGAGCAGATGAGACCTGCAAACCTGATTTGACTGATTTAAGACCAGGGCTCTCAAGTTTTAGCAAAAGTTTGGAGTGAGATTTGATCTTCTATAGGGGAGGAGCCACAAAATATTTGCGCAGCAGCCCCTCTGGCCCACCCAATTATTTTAAGTCATTGCTAGCCGTTTAGTTTTACTTATTGTTCATAAATGATCAGCGCAAATATGAATTATAACAATTGGTAAATCTGATAAAAGAGACAAATTCATCCAAATAAAAGAAATAGCTTTATGTATTTAAAAAACAGATAAATTTGCCAATTTATGGCAAAAAATGCCAAAAGAGCCAACCGAACAACTGTACATGCATACTGTACCCATATAGTAAGACTCTTTAGAAACTCTTAAGAAACTTTAGAAATTATTTAGTATGAATTTGGCAATATTTCCCAGCAGCAGATCACACTATCTTCGATCACAGGCAACTGATTTTGTCCAGGAATCATAAAATTAAGTAATACACATAAATAATTAATGAATGGATTACATACCGCATTCATCATTATTGCTCTTTCAAATTCCACTCCGCCTGTACGTGCGTGCGCGCGCGCAGCCATGTTGCCTAGTAAGGAACTGCTGCAAAGCTGGCACATCTTATGCTTGCGCTTCTTCTATTAATTGTATATACAAGTTATAATTATCTCTTACTTTTCAGCGTGAGAAATACAAGGTGTGGCGTGAGAGCGTGTGAACTGGCTGAAATGCGTGTGTCTCACGGTGAATGCGTGAGACTTGAGAGCCCTGCTTAAGACACCGTTATGGAACTAAATTGCTAGCATTTATAATCAACACTGCAAGGGACAGATTGTAATGAGAGGTGATTTCGTGAGCTGGGGATGATGAAAGGATTGAAGTATATTAGATTCGTGGATTGTATTATTTTAACCCCTTACGAAAATGAACCGTGTTTTGGCCATATTTTTCACCACTGTGTGCCCAGTTGTAATTCAAAGTTACCATGGTTAGAGTATCAACTAGAAACCTTCCTCTTTTTTGTAGTAAATAAAAAAGGTAATTTTCGTAAAGCACACTTGTTTAGCTGACTGTACATCTATTAGATTCAACACGGCGTCTAACCTGATATATGAAATGGTTATGTGGTGCCAAAAAGGAGTATGAAAGTCATTCATAGCGATTCCATTTCATCCAAAAGGTTTGAGACATTATGATACCTGTCATTTTAAATAACCATGTCCAGTATTCTGTTCTTGATTTTACAGAACTTATGTATTTACAAACTAAAAGCAGAATTGAAAGCCTCATACTCGTACTCTATTTTACCATGACTTTACTGCCACCTGTTGGCTTCAAAACAAAAAATGCAGTGCACTGACTGAAGTTTTTTTTAAAGTAATTTTTAGTCTCTTCAGTCAGCAAACAATGGATTTCCATAATTGCCCATTTTTAAGACTCCTTGATAAATCAGGCTTAAATATAAACTTAATCACCCAGTTGACAGCCAAGAGCTGTAGATAATAATGGACCAAAAGCCCGTTTCATGCAACACGTTTACCAAATAAGCCAGGTTTGTGTGAGTTAGTCTGATTTACTGCTCGTTGAGCAGGTACAACATTATTCTGACTGTAACAATCTTAGCTTTCTGCTAAACTTGTTTTATGAAATGGGCCGCAGGATTAACTTGCCCAGATTAACTTTTAAAATATGTGCGATTCACAGACAGAACCGTTTCCTTCTTGCTGGCATAGATAGCGTTTTATTACAAAAAGAAAAAAGTCGATGCATGATCATTGTAGCATTGCCAGGAATATGTTGCATTCCCATCACTCTTCAGGTAGAAAGGTTGACTGGTTTGGAGAGGATAACAGTTATTAAAGTTGGGCTGTACTGAACGCAGGCCCGTAGGTAAGAATCACTTTTACTAGCTACATGCAAATGGAGACCCATCTGTCCATTCACTGCAGATTTGAATTTAATGAAAGGGGTGGGGGTGGGGGGCTCTAAGTAACATACCATCTCTTTGAGAATAAATTAAGTTAAAAACTATACCAAAAAAGTGTTTTTGTCCAATTTTCGCTTGTGTTGAAAGGATACAGGAAACATTTACAAATAACACCGGTGGCAAAATAAATCATTTCTGAAGATCTCCCCTAAGGACAAGCTTAAAAATAAAACAGACCGACATAAGTTGCCAAGTTAAGATTTCTGTGGTAGCTGTTGCTTTTACTTGGAAATTAAATAGCAGATTTGTGTGCAAGAGGAAAACCCTATCGAAAAGACAGCTTATGTTTTGGTCACACATTAACGTTCCAATCGGTATATTTCATTTTTATCAATCCCGTTTCTGTATACATTTGTCTTTTATAAAATATTTTTTTATTCATACAATCATTTTTAACTATAGCAACATTACTATTCACTTTAAGTGGCAAGATTTCAGACAGATCACCTCATAAGAACAATAGTATATAAACGAATGCAAAAAAAAAAAAAATCATTAGAGTATGTTTCTCTTCATAACAGTTCAAATTTTCTGTACAACTGTCTAATATGAATATTGCTGGTCCTGATCTGGTGGCGTCAGTGCAGTGCTGGAGTAAGAGAGCAGCAGCGGTGGTGGTGGTAGTTCTGGGGGGCTCCAGTCTGGCACTGGCCTCTCCGGGTGGTCCTGGAGGAGGGGTGTGCGCGTAGCAGGAGCTGACTGACCGCGCTACTCTCATCATGCTGGACCGTTCACTGCTGCCTCAGGGTTGGCCGTGCACTGCTCTGATCTGGATGGGGAAAAGGAGAGGGGCTTGAAGTAACGGGCGGAAGCAACACTAAACTACAGGAATTGGGAAAGGTGGAGGGCACAGAACTCACTTGGCTTCGTCCATAGCGGCCGCATCCTCAAGAGGACCATTTAGAGCTTTGCAAGTGGCTTTCTCTTCTAAGTGCTTTAGACTGAAGAACAAAAACGGCAATTTAAAATGACATTTATAAATACCAACTTCAATTAGCAGAAAACACGATTTGCCTGTGCACAATGCAGCAATAATACAGCAGCAATACATTTGTAACATTTAGATCTTTATCTGTGATATCCGAAGTCAGTGTATTATACACACAACATATCCATCTATTTTAGGGCTGCAACAACTAATCGATAAAATCATTTCTACAGTTTTTTTTTTTTTAATAGTCCGCTAAAAAGTTCACTTGTTAACTAGCACATCTGTTTTCAAATGTAATTTACTGTGGTTTTACTTTACTATGCATATATCATTTTATTATACAAAAAACAAAAAAACATTTTAGCTGTTTAGATCTTAAATTAATATGCCAGTGTATTTTTTAATATATATATATAAAAACACACAGTGTCAACTTGCCATCTGCAATTATTGTTAAAAACAAAACAACTGTATACATAAAATGGTCTACTTTGCATAAGTTACTGAAAATGCTGTAATTTTTTTTTTTGAGAAAGAGACGACTCAGCATGAGTGAGTTCATTCAAAAAAGAAACCCCCCATGCATTCCTCAAAGAGCAGCCACAACAACAGATTTCTTCCTCGGTTTCAATGTTTTTAGTTTGATATTTCAACTAATTCTGCTGCTTAATATCATTTTCAGCATGATTTTGTCCTTATATAGGTTAGGTTAGGTTTTGCTTATATATATATATCTTGGATATTTAGAGAAGTTTTACTATTCAAAAACAAACTTTGTCTTTCATTTAAGGTTTAAAACGTCAAAATTAAAAGATCATTAAACTCTAAGGGGAAGTCTCCCGAACAGGGTTTAAGACTAGTACTAGATTAAAATAAATGTTAAGAGCAGTCTAAACTTGAAAAGGCTTGCACTGAGATTTCTTAAATTACATCATGGACATTGTTTGGTCTTAAAAAGCTCACAGATAATGCATTTTTGTAAGACATGTTTCTAAAAATTCTTAATTGTCCAAAACTAGCAAAGGTCTAGTCCTGGCTTAATCCAATTCCTATAACTGGCCCTTTGTGGCTTTATGTGGATTTTTTCAAGTTCACTTTTATACCTAAATAATAACCTGATTTATGGTTTTATATAGTTATAAGCAAAACTAAAATTAAAGAAGCGTTTAGTTTTTATCTGATTAATCGAAAGAATAATCGCCCAACTAATCGATTATCAAAATAATCGTTAGTCGCAGCCCTAAACCATTTAAATATATTTGATCCATGAATATGTTAATTCATCTCCAGGAATAACAAGGAGGTAGCTGGTACTAGGGGCTTATGAAAGTTTTATTTTAATGTTTGTAAAAACTCTTACCCTGGTTTCTGACAGTTGCTAGGAGGACAATTGCTTTTCTCCACTTCCCCACACTCTGCAAACGACTTTGCAGATGCGTCTTCAGAGGTAGATTGTATCTCTTCCTCACTGCAGGACGATCAGAGAGGACAGCGTTTTAAAGAGCTTTCATTGCCAAATAAAAAAAAGCCCCTTTTTAAATCCCTGGACAAACATGCAGAATGGAATGACCACATTAAAAGCAACGGGGCAAAACGAAAATGTTTTGAAATGGGGTTTGGCGGACAAGTAAGATGACGTACAAAGACAGGAAGTGATTATGAACAACACAACAGCTCTTTTAGTATGCGAGTGTGAAATGGTGGTGTAAAATCAAAGCTAGCAATTCTACAAAGTGAACGCACCCCAGCCAATTTTACCTTTAGGGTGGCATCAGCACAAACAGTCAGTAAAAAAATAAAAAATTATTATTAAGTCTCATGCCAGGACCATCGTGGCGGATTTCTGGACTAGGGAAGGTCTACAGAGATGCATCCTCCTTCATCAGATTCATTTACACACAAAAATGAAACTCCATGGCATGGCCCGGATTTTAAAGGACCAGCTAATGCTTATCAATTTAGCTCTGCGAAAGAACCATGGGGCCAAACCGCAGCTAAGAATGAGAAGGGAATCCATAAAACTTCACCTGCAGTGTTGGAAAGACTGGGAAACTTGAAACTTTTGGGATCAGAATGACCTACATTTAAGGATGCATGGGGCATTTCATGCCGTTAACAACCAATACATCTGAAATTAACATGCAGATGGTGATGGATACATTACGGTTTAAAAGAAAAAACGAACAAACAAACAGACGTACGAAGAAACAAAACATGGTTACAAATCAAAACGCAGCGGCCGACATGGGAAAAACCAAACAAAACAAGACACGCCCCCTGATTGGCTGTACATACCGATACGATTTCAACACTCTGAAGCCACACGCACACCAAAGAGAGAGAGGAAGCTCATGTTGTAAGAGTTGCAGTTCAAGAAGGACAGATTGTTCTTTTTGTGCGTACTCAGACAAAACAGATGTTATAAAGCTCCGCCCTCGTTTATAAAGAGACACGGTGGGCGGTCCAGGGCCTGGCTGGCTCTAGGTGCAGGATGAGGATACATGGCTAGGAAAGATCAGGTCTATATGCAGAGTGAAGTGAAGCTTGTGTCTCAAAAGGGGAGAGGAGGAAGTGATGCGAGGCATTGTGTATGTGAAACCTAAAAGGACTCACCTCTTGAAAACAGCAGTTTCAGTTTTGGCGTCTACAGTAAGGCTGACCGTCTCCTTCATAGAGCCGTTGGTGACCGTTTCAGTGATGCGGTCACTGGCAGGCTCTTCCTCGGGGTCCGAGCCGTCCCCTACCTTCCCTCTGGGTGAAGTCGGGGTGGTCTCATTGGGAAGCCACTGATCTGTGTCTAAACAATTAAGATTTTATTCGAAACACTGTGGATTGAAACATGTACAAGAGGAATGGTAAACGAGTCTGTCCTTACTTTCTTGCTGCATGGGCGCGTTGACTCCCAGAGGGTCCACCGTTTCTAAGCTGGTCTCCATGGCTACAGGGGAATTGCTCCTCAAAGGATCCTTGGGACTTAATGAAGGAGAAAAATGAACATTTAATGAATTTTCCACATTTACTTCGTTTTGTACATTAATAGTGCAGGTTACTGGCCCTTTCTATATTCAATAAACATGCGTCACTTTTAATTATTATATGATATGATATATATATATATATGAGAGAGGATTGAGCGCAGGAGTGATCTTGCACGAGTGCTTGACTTGCACTCAGATGACACATCAAGCACGCGCAAGGGTTTAATATGAGCTTGCGTGCCCCGTTTCTTTGCATGTACATCTGTTTTCCTCTCGCGGAAATGATTTACCACGCTCACCAGCATCAGTGGTGCGCTCGCTTATTAATGGCATAGATTAAGTGTGTTTTTCACGAGCTGGTTGCTGCTGTGGCGGGGCGGAGCATCGCGATGCCGGCTCAACATCGTGATGTCTATCAACCCAACCCTAGTTTATACTGTACAAACTGTATGTGCTTTGCTCTACACTGACCCTACACCTAAACCTACCCCTCAGAAGAAACTGCGCACTTTTAGATTAAGGGACTTGCACTCACATTTCATGTAAACGTACCTGACAGGTGTGAAGCTAGAGAAGTCGGCCCAACTCGACTCTGCATCTCCACCTGCGTTTGGAGAGTTCCAGCCAGCAGGTTCAGGCACTGCAGCCGGTGAAGTAGACACAGGCGCGCTGGGAGCCGTGGAGCTGCCCGTGTCCATAGGTACGTCATCAAAATTTGCTGTCCATACCGGTCCTGAACATGATACAGAACAAGGACAAGGTGCAAACCTTGACTTTCAGATGAAGACTAAACGGCAATAGATACAGCAGCTGATCATTTCTATTCTCACCATCCCCAGAGTCCACTTCCATTCTGTCATCAGAGGTGGCATTGGCGGAATCAAACGGGTCTCGCTTCCCCTCCTCCTCCTCCGAGTCCGTACTCTCCTCGCTATCTGTACTTCCTGAGCTCCTGCGTAGGAAGACAGCCGTGGAGAATCACCACACCGGCATGATGAAAAATGCTTCAAAATGTGTTCCAAGCATTACAATACCTGGTACGTCTCTGAGCTTCCGGAGCAAAAGTGACGTCCTTCTCATCCCAGATGTCTTCCTCATCTGATCCGGCGTCTTCAAACTGCTGAATCTTCTCCTTACAGCAGGCCTCAAAGAGGGCCATGTTTGCCTATAAGCATAGCAGGAACAAACTTTGAAAACATCCCATGAGCTTTTCAACGGATTCAACTAATAATACACCATTTGTTTGAGTAAATATCTGACATACTTACACTTTCATTTGTATTCAAAGAAAAATTTATGTCTGATATTCTATCAAAGGGAATACTGCAAGATTAAAAAACAGATTATTAGTATGATTAAGCCCTTGAAACAATAAGCAACACCCATCACCCACAGCATTACTGACTGTCACCAAGTACACCCCACCAGTTTATTAAAAACACGGATAATCAGAACAGAAACATTTAAGTGACCAGATGTAATGTACACTGTACGATCCATGATTTTAAACACACAACCCCCCAAAACAGGCTTTGTGAATTTATTAAAAAGCAACATGACCCTAAAAATCAACCAAAGCCCCCACTTATAACACTAAACCTTCCCCCCAACTGATTTGATACCAGCAGAAAGACGGCAAATTTGAAAAGGGTCATGCACGATGGGTACTTACTCCCCGACATCATCCTGATCGGCAAACTCTTCGTCATTGAAGCCAAACTGCTCAATAAAATTGGACGTCATTTGTTGCATCTGATAATCAGAAAAGGCCTGGCAAACCCAGGACCAACGATAATGATATAGTCTTGACACTACAAAGAAGCTTCATTTCAAAACAGCCGATAGCAGTTAAGCGTCTTGCATCAAAAAAACGCTCAAAGGACTAAAACAATTATAAAAGTAGTTTAAACAAAAGGTAGATTTATTAATAATGTGTCTATTTAGCTGTACCATTAACTTTCAGGTATTACAATTAACAGCAGCTTTTGTAAGCTCATCCAGGCACAGACTTACTTGCTGTAGGGAGGAGTCCTGATGAAACCCGCTGTCTTTGAAATCTACCTCATCATCGCTGGATGAGTGTATGTGGTGTGTGTTAACCTGAGAAAAAAAAAAAAAAAGAGAGAGAGAGAGAACTTAAACTTAGTTTGATGTCAAATATACTTTTATGAGCAGTGTATGACAAAAGCAGTAATTTCAGAAGACTGCGAATAAAACAACACACTTACTAAGTCTACAGTGTTTTTCTTGTTTGTATCCGCTAGCTGTACTGACGTAAAGGCTTCCCATCGTTCCCTATCCTCCTCTGGAAGCTCTGAAATTGATCAAATGTAAGTGGCTCTAAAAACAGTCTGGGAAAATAACAAAAGGAGAAAAAGCGTTTAAACAAACCTGAGAGGAGCTGCTGAATTTGTGCCCCATTGGGGCCCTTGTCGCTGTTGTGGACTATGGAGTTTGCTATTCTGGTCAGGTGACCCATGTAACCTCTCCGCCGCCCACCCTCGGCCCTAAGGAAATAGAGACGGAGGATTTAGTAAAGACCTCTCCAGACAAAACCACAGAGTCACAGATGTGCAAACAGGACGGTTTATCAGATTCATGAGGTACTCACTGCTCCTTCTCATTTGATCCCCAGGCATCAAGAATTCTTTGTATTAACTGGCACTTCTGAAAGAGCTGCAGGTCAGAACGGAGAATAACACATTAAACTTTGATGTGTGACGAAAACAGATTGCGTTTCAAAAAGCGAGTGAACCGAAAGGATGATCTCACATGTTTGATAAGGATGTTTTCTCTTATGGGTTCTTGGTCATTTTCTCTGTTGATTTCGGGAGATTCACTTTGGGTTGAAGGCATCGCTAAGATCATCGCCGTACAGATTTCTACTTGTGTGTGCAGGAAATTATTCCATAAGTATTTGAAGTACATGTCCTTTAAACAAAACAAAAAAAAGAAACGAGTTTAGAAAATGCATGGCATTCAACCACAAGTTGTATTATTCAAACATCTTTTCAGTCCTAAATCTTTTAACAATAGCCGTGTTCAAAAAGGTAATGAGCTTATCAAGTTTCAATGCGACTAATTACATCATTAGTAAGTAGTCTGTATAAAACAAGGCAATTTATGTCAATAAGATACTAAACTAGTAGTTCTATTCAACAAAGCAGCAAGCAATTTAAAATAGAGTAAAGGGATTTATAATGTTACAGACAATTATGTTTCAAATAAATGAACAATAGAACCCTGAACATATTTATTCACCAAAACGTTAAGCAGCACAACATTGATGAATAGGTTTCTGAAGGATCATGTGATAATTAGCTTTCCAATCACAAGAACAAATGAAACGTAAAATATTCATTTAAACTGTATGTTATTTTTTCCCATCAAATGAATGCAGCCTTAGTGAGCCCAGGATGAGACATGTTTTAATAACTTAATGTAAAAAAAGCACCTGAGCCTAGCTTTTCTCATTGCAAATAGATCTCAATCACTCACTAGAATGACTCCCAATGTGTTGAGCACAATGAGCTCCTGGTTGATGATATGCGTATTGGTCTGTAGAAGGCTGGTCACTAGTCGCACCACATTTAGACGAGTATTTCCCACCGGTGGATCCAACACTCCCCATGTGGTATTCAAAACAGTTTTCTAGTAAAACAACAAAACAAAAATAGATAAGTGAAAGCGAAGATGACTCTGGATGTTACTCTAAAAATATATATACAGCATATAACAACTTTAAAAGCATTCATGCAACACATACTCCTATGTGTGCAAGACAAGCTGCTCTTTAAAAGGGCATGATTCTGCCAGGTTAAGGCACAAAGTAGTGTTGTCGTCCAAAAGCTTAATGTAATTAGGAATTTGGAGATTACGGTCTAAGTTAGGTCAGCTGATATAAATTTTAGCCAAGACAATGTTTTCACCTTTGGGGGCTCGAGTAAAAGCTGGTGAAAATCTTTCAGCCTTGGTTTGACAGCATCTAGAATACTCTGATTGACAGAGAATGAAGGATGGTTCATTCCGGGGGGGCAAATCTCCAGATGACCTTCAAATCTGAAAGGAAAAAAAATCCCAAGGGTGATATTCAGATGTGAGCAAGCACCCAAGGTGGCTGGTAAATAAATAAATAACTAAAATGCACTTACGCTGGTCTCCGTGTCTCAAAGAGGGTTAGAAGTATCTGGATGACACTGACTATGGCAGAATCATTCTTCTCTTTGTCAAAGATGTTTGACAGCAACTGCTCTACAGTCTCTTGTCTGAAAAGGAAGACAAACAGTCCATTCAGTGCTACAGCATTAGCGTGCCTGAAACTAGAGCTCAATTTTAATCCCTCCAAAAATGCCACCTTCCAGAAAGTGACTAGAAAGAATTGTATCGACATGGACAAACTCACTTCTCCAGTGTGGCCAGCAGAGGGTCAGGCTCCGAGCAGCCCTGCACCTGGAACATTTGATCTCTGCTCAGTCGAATGATCTCACAGAGTGACTGGGACGCGTTTGAGTGTCTCTGTGTGAAGGGAACAAGCATTTACTGTTGCGGAGCTAGCAAGCAGGGATGGGTCATCAGGACTAAACAATAGGTACTGGTCAGACATGCAGTTCAGTTCAGTTGTTTTTTTTTTTTTACTTACAATTCCAACATTTGACTAGGCTTTTCAAAAAAATATTTAAATAAAATTTTTTTAATTGTTTTTTTTTTTTTTTTTTTTTACATAAAAATATTTTATATTACTTATTCATTAAATGCTCCAATGCAAAGAAAAAAAACTGCTTTGAATGCTTATTTTTCCCCTGTAACTTTAAAAAATTGAATTGAAATAAAATTAAAATGTTTTTCTTATTACATTGCTTTATTGGACATCACTTACATCCTCATCTTGTGATGGTTGCACCATGTCAACCAGCCGCTGTATAACTTTCTCTTCATTTAGCCACTGCAAGAGAGGAGATGAAAAGGAAACTGAGGTGGCATTACGATGAGAGTGAGTGGATTAAATGACTAATCCCTGTTGAATTTCCTGCTGTATTCAAATGAAGAACATCCATAGCTACCGAACTAAAATTTGTGCATGCAGCCAATCCAATGAAACACTATCTTATAGATATGAAAACTCACATTTAATACATCTTGTCTAAGCTGCTGTGGCTCAATGCAGGTGAGCATCCTAAGCAGGAGGTCCATAATAGCCGAGGTCCCTATGTGTTTAATCATCAGATCCACAAAGTCTTCCCTCTTCCGGAGGAACTCCACAATCTAAATGCAAGACAGATGATTCAGCTGACTTATATGTATCCATAAGAACACAATACAGTATGTCTGAAGACGTACCTGCTCTGGTTTCCTCCCAATGAGGATGCTCAAGACCTTGCTGAAGAAACTGGCCAGCAGAGGATTGAGGGGAGGCCCGTTCTGTAAGAAGCTGTAGAGTTTCATCAGTAAACTTTCATCTTCACCCAGCCTGTCATTGATCTGGCTAACATCTGAGGTCAGGAGTTCACAGGATATGTTGGGATACCTTTACATAAAACAAAGGGAACAGTCATAAACAAATCATGGTTGTTTGCTTTTTTCCCCCCCCGGAACAAATGCTTTTCTTTTCTTTGTTATTCTTACTTGTATTTGATCTTCTCCTCCACATCGTCGTCGGGCTCCTGAGTGATGTAGCCCACAAGATCCTCCATGCACTGTGGCCTCACCAGGAAGTCCACGAGTTTGTGGTTCTGAGCCTTGCACTCCTGTAAGACGTCCTCTTCGTCCATCACCTCTGTCAGCGTAACATCTTCCTTCTCCAGGAGCGTGTCAATGTGGGACGTCGTATGCAGATCAAACTTCCAAAACATGGTGCTGCTGAATAAAAATATAAACAGTAGGGGGTGATTTTCAGACGCATGAACTGAAAGTTCTTTGGTGATCATTATGACTGTGAAGAAGCTACATTTGAAATGTGACTAATTACGGAAAAGTTTACCTGAGTGAAGCAGAGACCAGAGGGTAAAAACTCTGATTAAAAATAAAATAATGCTTGTGCTCTTTGGGACTTCTGGCCCATTACAGGCACCACAGGCGGTAGAAACTGGACAGACCCTTAAATAAAGGACACATGCAGCAGAAATGTCCTCTAGCACGTCAAAAGCGCTTAGCACACACCTGCAACAGACAGGAAAAAGAGGGTTTTTCTAAACATATTAGGCATTTGTCAAATATATCTCTAAGATTAGTCACTTCTATAAACAGACCTGTCCAATTCTAAAGATAACTTTAGTAGTCACAGCATTAAAAACAAATACTTTTTACAAAACTAACAATAACAAGAGCCCACTTCCAGTTTGCAAGGATCTTAAACAGACATTCTTTAAACAAACAATGTTAAATCTATTCCAGTTCTGTGAATAAAATGGTTCATTTAATAGAGAAACAACGCACCAGTTTACAGTGACAAAGCAAACTGTGGTTTTGTTTGTGGGAACAAAATACGAAAGTTTAAAGAAGAAAAAAAAACAAGTTCCTTGTTGTGACGTTAACAACCTAGCAACACTGCAAATACAGATGCACTCTGACCAGACTAACTCCTCTGACTGGTGGGTAACCATTATTAACTCAATCCACACATGATGAAGTTAGTAACTGCGGTTTCATTTTCTTTTCGTTTTGTTCTTTTTTGCACATAAATATCTTACACAACAGACTCCGTTATGTCGGATTAAATCTAAACGTCCATTTGAAGGCGCTGGCATCAAATTGTTATCATTTGAGACAGCAACACGTGCTATGCATTATTAAGGATAGCAAAGACACTATTTTTCCAGTCTTCAAGGTGGATGGATGCACACCTCGGAGGTGAAAGGTTACCGAGCTGGCAAGCAGCCAACTTGACTTTCATGAATGGTTAAGAGGAAGGAAAGCTTATTAATAGACTAATGGGGTTGGGCTAGGCTCACCCGAAAGAGCTCTTGACATCAGCCTACTCCAGCAAACATGCTTTCCGCCAATTTAAAGAATTTTAAAAAACATTAACCGAAAACATAAACCTTCCCAAAAGAGCCCTTGCTCTTAAAGTTCTGGTGCAATCAATGTCACATTTAAAATAACAAACTTTAAAACATTAAACAGCACAATGGCATGAACTTGAAGTTTGAAATGGATACAATGATGATCTGTCAATTCAGAAGTCTGTGGCCAAATGACTACAACTACTTCTACCCTCCATTGAATGATACACATTTATGTTTCTGTTGTTACTGATAGAGGGGTCATAGATTATTGTCATTTTTAATTAATGACAATATTGATAATGGGCATTTCACAAAAATAATACAATAATACCACACACCAAAATGGGGGTCAAGCGCCAGTATTTAATACATTATTTTAATTTAAAAGTAACAGTAAAGACAATGTTGTTAAACATGTTACACTCATTCTTATGCATAAATGTACACCGGGGTAAGCAAAAAAATTATTCACAGTATGTTTACTGTAGTAGCCCATTTTTCTTTATTGAATTATTGATCAAATAAAAATGCAGCCTTTATAAGCATATAAGCAGAGGCTTCTTAGAAAAATATTTATTTCCGAGTCTTACTGACTCAACCCTTTTGAACAGCAGCAGTGCATGTCTGCATAAATTGCAAAAAATAAAAAAATAAGGGCAAACTAACAATACAGTCCATCAAAGTGATGGATGATTATCTGTAGCACATCCTCTGTTTCTGAACTCACTAGTCATCAGTGACGCTTGCATAGCGCATTGAGTTTTAGATTAACATGCAGCAGTGAGCCAAATAGGACATCTATAATTATGCATGCATTAAACAACACGGACACCACAGGTTATATTTTGAAGCTGAGAACACCTGACTAACATTTACATCATCAAGATTAACGTAACACTGACATATAAAAGATATTACAGAAACACGGCATACTATAGGCAAATACACCTCTGTGACTGGATTAGGATTTTCAAAAATAACAAATCATAAGCATGCTTATTTTTTTTTACTTGCACTGAAAACTGACTGGTGCAAAAGCCTTTATTTACTGTTCAATGTCAACAACTAAACTGTGATTTAGCCTACTGGTTGCTTCCTCCGTGTAGCTTTTCCCAGACATTTACACTCAGTCCAAGTCTTTCCAGGTTCACTTTGGAAACTTTATCTAATGTAAAAGGTCAAAGAACAACGCACTACACTGGATCACCTGTACCATTCAGCTTGAGTAACTCTGAGCTGAAGACAATCCTCGTGACTCCCTCTCAAAAGCTATAAAGAAAGAAAGAAAAAAAAAAAAAGTGTTGCCAAACCTCTCCAGCATCCCAGATGCCACAACACCACCACAAGTCCTCCAGTTGCACTCAGAATCGAGTCTGCGAAAATGATCTGCCTGGCTTGACCATAAAAATGTGCTGCCATTTCAAACCAACTAGACGGTTTACAAGAGTGAGCGGTCTGCTCATGTTAACAACCTTCTAAGAGCCATCACTGGCAGTCACATCACACAATACTGGAAATAAACAGTTGTAAGATTTTATATTGTGTTCCTATGGATGGGCCAAAATAAAAGTACACAGACCTGTGATCACTACAAATGAACAGAGATTGACTCCGTTCTCAAAATGTATTGCACATTACATTAGAAGAAAATATATACCCAAATCAAACCTAAAATTGGCTCATGCTTATACATCACATTTATAGCAACTTTTTATGAAAGCAATCCTGTTTTCAAAATGGAATCTTAAACACACATTTCGAGACTGATTTTCTGTCTCAATCCCCAGTGAACGAACCTAACGTTAGCTAGACAGCATTTTGAAGCACCACAAGCGCGTTTGAACATTCCAATACAACCGTCACATGCACTTACAAGGATCAAAAATGTTGTCTAGGTAGACAACTTACTGGGGGTTGCCTTTGTGTCTCACTTTCCGAAGTTTTTCGGCATGTCGGGCCCCGGCATTAGCCGACACTGAGCTTCCGCCGGAACAATATTACAGTTTTGACACTTTCTAAGAGTCTGGGTTGGTTTATATACGTAGTAGTTCCGCTAAATGTGAGAAGAATTCCGTTAAATAAAAGAAAATGCTGCAAATTGATGCTGTTCTGACTCGGCAAAACAGAGAAGAGGTAACTGGCTAACGCTAAGCTAACAGAGACACACACACACAACACAAATACGTACCGATTAAGAAAGCGGAATCCTGCCAAAGTACGACATGAAGACTGGCGAACCTTTGAATAAAACGGTCACCGGAATAAAAAAAAAAGAAAAATGGGGCGAGGTATGATAGAATGAGGTGTTTACAACAGATTGTGACAGGCGCGAAAAGAGAGACCATCAGAGTTCACTTTTCAAGATGGCGGCGTTATCAACTCCAACAACCCCAACCCCCACCTGAGGTAGAGGAGCTGTCAATCAAACACAAGTGCTGCGCGCTGATTGGCTGCTTTGGGTGCCACTCATAGCTGGTCGTGTTTGTTAATTTCGGACTGTGTGGGGTAAAGATTTGATTTATATACGCCACGAAAACAGAGATGATCTTTACAAACGTATGCTCTGTGTCGCAATTAAAGAAATGTCATAATTATACATTTCAGATGCAATATTTTAGTGAAATTGAATCATTAGACACGCCCACAGCAGTTAAGGCCAATAGAATTTAGCTGGATTTAAAATCGCTCGTCTGATTGGATCACGACCGTGTCAATCAAATACCGATTTCAAAACTAAAAGTGCGGCGATATTAAAACGCACGCATTGCAATATCTTACCTTCTTTGTGAGAGCCTGTCCCTTGAACGGATTCCTTAAATATCAACATATCCAAACCATAAAGACAACGCGGTTTTAGTTTCTTCACAAGGTTGCACAAAGCAGCCCGTTCACAGTGTCGCTTTCAGAATGGCCTTAACCGGCTCGTTACTTGCAACGCCCTAGCAACAATAATACGTCACGGTGATTGACACTCCGACGGTCCAATCAGCTTCGCGTGCATGAACCACATATTACTGAATGGAGCATCCAGTTCGCCTCAAGAAAGGCTTTATTTCAACATGAAATCGATTACATAAAACAGGAGTTTAACACGCATCAAGCTATAGCATATAAAATAAGTGTGTTTAAAGGCAATATATGTATATGTATGCATATATGCAAATAGTTGACAGAAATAAACTCACTTTAAACCAGAAAGACATTATTTAAAAAAAAATGGCAAACGAACATGAAATTGATTAGGCCTACATAAAGCAGTAGTTTAATTAATGTGAATTATAGACACACGTTTATGCAACTAAATACAAGCCAGTTTGTCTAAATCTGGTGCATTTTGCATTTTATAAGTATTTATTAGGTGAACTACCTCTTTAAGGGAACCTGGTCTATCTTTCTAGCTTTTGTATGTGTTTAAGTGTGCATTAAAAAAATATGGGTCAAGAGGTCCGGGCCGCATCTCTGTGCTCTATAGCCGGCCGGTAGTGCAGACAGGCAATTACGGGTTTAGTGTAGCATGCCAAATAGGATCTGACGTGTGACCCTTATGTTAAATGTGATGCATAAATCTACAGCGTCAGGTTGTGGAACTGATCTGTTCCAGCTGATGATGGCCGCATTTCAGACATGCGAGATCTATTCTGTGCTGCATGTTCCGTAAGCACAACATAATCTGCCGTGGATTCAATGTATAGAGCCAAAAGCAGACAGATTTAATTCTTCTCATATGGGTCAAATTAACCCAATGATTCCACTGTGCTTCTGATTACGGACTGCCGTGTGGGTTTCTATGACAAAAAACATGATTTTGCTGAAGCGGTTTTGCTCTGCAAAAAAAACAAAAAACAAAACAAAACACGTGCATATGATTTTCTAACAAAATCCTGCCTCAACCAATCAAAGATCATGTCATGAAAAGTGTGCAATCTAAATGTTGTGGGCTTCCGGGCCACGTGAAAGATGTTTCTCATGTCATTTTTCATCAGAAGGAGGCAGTTATCATGATTGTGGTCCAGATTTTTGTTCTTTTCATATATCTGCTGCATATACAGACACAACAATGTGTCTCCGATGAACAGCACTTGAAGGAATGAAGCAAAGAATTGCATGTTCATACAAGGGAATTATAATCATGGGACCAATTACATAATTGGGGTTATTAATCATAGATGGTGATTATTTACACAGTAAAAATGTTTTTTTTTTTCTTTCTAAAGCTGTAACATATTCTGAAATAGTTTTTAGAATTCTGAACTTTAGTAATATTCGTTTTATGTACAATTTGGAGGGAAAAAAAAGCAATTTTTACGTATACATCAACTTTCACTTAATTTTGAAAACAACACTACTAGTTTTTTATTAAAATTTATAACATTTTATTTTTAAACATAATTTTTACATTTTATTTATATTTTAATGGTACTGTCAAATCACGATTAATCATAAAAGTTTTTGTTTACATAATAGATGGGTGTGTACAGTATATATAAACGCATGTATGTATTTATTTAAGATTTTGATAAATTAAATATATTATTTATTTATGTGAAACATAAACATGTATGTAACCTAAATATTTTTTTTAAATATTGTATGCATGTGTGTATTTATAAATGCATAATAAATATATTTTGCAAACAAAAACATTTATTTTGGATGGGATTAATCACAATTAAATATTTGACAGTAGTAGCCAAATTCTTAATTAAATTAATAAAAAGTATTTTTAGTTAACAAAAACATTACTGACTCCAAGACCTTTCGAGACTGCTTATCAATTAAAACAATACTTATATGAAAAAAAGATTATGATAAAATAAATTAAATATAGTCAGTAGAAACATCATAATGAAATAACAGAAAGTAGTTTATGTATTAACTATTAGGTATATTCCTCAAATATTTGTGCAATTTGTTTTATTTTATTATATTAACTGCTCCCCAAAATTTTCAGGTTTTATTATCTTTATAGGAGCCTTAGGTCCCCGCAATGTATAAACTTTTTTTTAACATACAATCAGAAGATCCAGGATGCTGACGTGCTTTCCCTCCTGACATGAATAAGCGTGTTCTCACGTGTCTTTTTTCCAAGCGGTGTTTTTAGCTCCTGTACAACACGGATCATAAACAAAGACAGACAGATGGGTACATGGAGGGGTGTCGACATCCTCTCCCCTCCCCCTCGGCCCAGTCAGGAGCCTCACAACATGTGTTCACTTCTGTCAAGGGCTGAAGACAGGCCTTTAAGATGAAAAATGAGAAAGCAGAATGTACATTTAGTTCCTAACTGCTGTATGCAAGCTTTGGGCCCTGGGCCTCTGTGAAGTGATATTTGTGATACATTCATAAAATGATGCAAAATAAATATATTAATGTAACTGTGAAATGGGAAAAATATTTACATGAATATTTATGAATTATAGAATAGTTTCTTTTTGTGCTTAATGAAAAATTTCTACATAACAGTAAATTGTGAACTGTATAAGCTTCTTTACTGTGTATGT
>JAUMHG010000079.1:4896280-4908154 GCA_032359395.1 Enteromius anoplus
GACACAACAGACCCGCTAGATTTAAATCAGCACAGCCAGCGAAGGATCGGACGCAACTGTTTTGTTTGAAGAAACGCTCCTTTTTGTATCAACCAAAAATGGATTGTTTCGTGGTCTATGGAGGAAGTACAGACGTTCCTCTTATTGGTAGCCGAGGAGCGGATCCAGCGAGAGCTTGATGGGGTGACGCGGAATGAAAAAATGCTCCATTGTTGTGTTTATTTGTAGCGCGTTTACGATGATGTCACGGCAGTAGAGGCGGCGCAACTATAACGTCACGTGAATAATCCCGCCCACTCTAAAGTGGTACTAAACAGCATGGAAACGCAAACCGAGCCGAACTGAGCCGTGCCGAACAGAGTCGCACCACACAGTGGAAAAGCGCCAAAAGTTGACAATGACATGATACAAAACAAAGCAATAAAATTGCAAAATGCAAGCAAGAATAATAATACTCCTCTGGCGATGGTTGCCCGAACAATCTCAAATAAGATCTTTTTTATATCTCAACTGTTTCTCAGATATATCAATGAGATTAAATTGAGATTTGTGCTTGCATCTTGAACTTCGCACCAGTAGTGTCACATGTGTCTCCTCTACAGTTTCAGAGAAATTTCTGAGAATTATGCAGGTTCATTTAACTGATATCTTATCAGTCACTATTTTCATTTTTCCCCAGGAATTTTAGTGAGAAACATCTGAGGCAAGGTTGTAACTCAATGAAGTACAACTGAGCTCTTCATTAAATCTCCTAAAGTACGAAAGTACAACCTATGAGCAATACATATTCCTGAGTGATGGTGAGTGAAAAGTCTGAGTTCCAGATTCATCCAAATGTTGATGATTCCGCTTTAAAAGAGAGTCCCAATGCTCAGTAGTCCTCCATTGGGATGTTTGGGGAGGATTATTCTAGAAGGTGTTGCACGTGGACTTCAATGAGCATCTGGCCTTTTACCGAGCTCTATCTGTCAGCAGGAGTGCCCTAATCCTCAACTCATTCAGCCCAGCTTTAACACAGGAAAACACCACCTCGCTCCTCCCTTTGACGGCCACAGAAAACACCTCTGCATCTCAAAGAGGGGGTAAAGCGGAGTGCACACAAGCAGTGACTGGCGCTGAGTCGTGGTGGTTTTTTAGGCCACCCTTGCCCTGCTGTTCACCCTTGGCCTGCCTGTCCTACTGCCCCTTCTCTTTAAATGCCACAGCAGGGAATCTGGCAGATAAAAAAAAGCCCTGGGATACAAACAGGTTAGTTGTGATGGCATTTTGCTGGCTGTGACTGTCCGTAAACTCACTGGGAGTTCAGTGCATCAATAAATAACAGCTACCCTTTAAATGCACCAGTTTGAGAGCACTAAACTTGCCCCACACCTAACAGGTTTATAAACCTAGACAACACAAGATATTGCTGTATTGTTACGCCATTCTAGTTTGACCAGTAACATACAGAAATGATCCAATTCATAAACATTAGTCAATACCTTACAACTAACAAACATCATCTTTACAGCATTTATTAATATTAACTTCTACAAATAAAAACATATTTGTAACTTTTTTTCTTTACAGAATAGTAGAAATGATCTCTAAATAACAGAGATTAACAGTCAAAGTGCAGGAAGATATTGAGAAAACCAGGATTGGAAAGGTTGTTGAGAGTCAGCGTGAGAAGAAAAGCAAGCGAGCGCGAGAAAATAAGAGGGGGATGTTTCCTTAGCTTCTTTTGTGTTTACACGACAGGCTTTCAGGCACACTGACTGAATGAAAAACCTCTGTATTATGACACCCAGGGACCTGTGCCTACAGGTAGCTGACTAATTACACAATGCCAAAACCACGAAAACGCCCAGACCACGCAGCCTATGCCACAAAAGAACCGACATTGAGGAAACAAAAACAGACGGAGAGAAATTACGACAGAATAAATCAAGACATTTGGTCCGAGGCCTGAATTGAATATGAAACATTACACAAGAAATCCTTTCTTAAATACTAGAGGTTTCACAATGGTTAAGTCTTCAAACAAAAACAAAAGTGCGGGAACTGACCGGATGTGTGGTGTCCATTTCTTTTTTTTTTTATATTACACAATCAGTATCAGATTCCAGAAACACTTTACACTGAAACAACAGCTTGATAAACTCCAATGTCAATGAAGAATGTGCACTCAATCCACTCTCGAATCTCACTGATCTCTCAAAACCCTTGAGAATCCAAACTGCAATTTTGCTCACAGCAGGAAGGGGGCGCTATTCAAAAAACCCAAAAAAAACACACTAACAGCAACAACAACTGGATCCTTTTGAGAAATGCCCTCGAAAAGGCCATTAGCGAAATGTACATATGATGAACACTTCAGGGAAGTACTTGAAGGACTAGCTGCTCACTTTCGACAAAGAATTCGCCCTTGGACTCTCCAGCAGTCCTCAGGTCCCCTCTCATTACTCCACATACTCAGACTATTCAATCAGCACCAAAACTCGAGTCTCAATTCAGCTATTGTTGAGCATGGAACACCATCAAATTTTACAGCTACTCGTATTTGCTTCTGGTGAAAGGAAAACCAATGAGCAAACTTCGCAACAAGATGACACCATCTTTAAAGTAAAATGTTAGTTGACTTACCTCAATTTTATCCGTTTTGGCATCTCCCCAGTAAAGCTTTCCAGCGACGTAGTCAATGGCCAAACCATTGGGCCAACCAAGGGAGGTGTTGAGCAGCACAACCCTGTCCGCTCCATCCAGATTGGCTCGTTCGATTTTTGGCAACTCCCCCCAGTCAGTCCAGTACATGTACCTGCACAAAAGCAACAAGAGTACGGTAAATTACATGGCAATTCAGAATTACCTTAGACATCTCAGAAATCAAGTACTTCCGTACCCGTTTATGGGATCTAACACGATGGCTCGTGGCTCGTCCAAGTTCTCAGATATGAGGATGCGTCGAGAAGTGCCGTTGAGTCTAGTCACCTCAATGCGATCGGTACCCGTGTCCGTCCAGTAGAGGTTGCGTGCCACCCAGTCCACAGCAATTCCATCGGGATGGTTGATCTCGTTGGTGACCAAAGTCTGGGCGTCGCTACCGTTTAATCGGGCACGGCGGATGGCCCTCACCTCATCATCCGTCCAGTAGATGTATCCTTCCAATGGGTCGTAGTCAATGGCAATTGCGTGTCGGATGTCACTGACTTGTAAAACGATGTCCGTGAAGTCAGGTAAATCCAGGGATATCCGCCGAAGGTCAGTGCGGCGAGCCAGTAGAAGCACCTGTTCCGCCCCTGGTAATAAAATTCAGATTATCTCACACGGTTGAGAACAACGAAGACATCTGCTACTGCAAATGACTCATCATAGACCAGAGATCACCTGGCCTTTGACCTGCGCAGTCTACTTCAATTAGGAAAGCAGTAACTCAAAAGCAACTCGCAAAAAGCTCTATAAGCATGTGTATTAAGACTACTACTGTGCCTAGGGCACAGACTCAACTTGTCAAAGAAAACAGAGTCTGACAGTAGCAATTAGTAGCATGAATTGCAGAGTCGTCCCTACAGACGGTGCACTGCAAGATCGCATTGCTCCATTACAAAAACCGCATGCCAGGTTTAAATACCAACAGTAGAATCTGTCTAGACCCAATCTGTGGAAGCAATTAGGTCCAACCTTGTCCTTATTTAATCGCTCTTTGTAACCGAGCACGCTCCAGTACCCACAACACCAGCTGCGGTCCACAGCACCCAATAAGTAGTGACATCCATCAGCACTGACACCAATAAGAAGAGGAAAAAACAGCTCATTTTGATTTTTTTTTTCATACTTCTTTTGGTTTTAATTTGTCCTTCGTTCTGCCTTGCATGTTATCAAAGCGAGTGGATGTCTGACTAAACCAAAACAAATGCCTTCAATTTAGCCACCCAAGCTAAACAAGTATGAGGTGTGGACGTTTGCTCATGCTAATCCTTTGTCCTACTGGACCCACTCGTGCCCTTGCATTGCCACTAATGAAAGTCCAGGATAATGGGCTATTGTTTGTTCTGATTAGTTCTCAACTTTTCAGGGAAGTTGCTTAATCCTGAGGTCAGTAGGAATATGTTTCATTTGGCCAGAGAACCTCCCCTGTCCTCTGCTAATGCAACACTGGACAGCTCCATGTTTCAATTGCGCCACTGGAATGAAGGCTTGAAGAATACTTCTCATTGTTTCCTGGCCTGGGAATACACTGCCTCAAATTTGGAGTTATAAATTCAAGTAGAAAGGCCGAGCGACTTGGGAAGGGGTGTATGTATTTTTTTCTAATAAAAGAGCAGTCTGTCATTAGCAGGCTGGGTGCACAGATACAATGGACAAGTCTGTTCTGGAGAGGCTGGGAAATAAAAAAAAAACCTCAAGCAAGACAGGGGGTGAAGACTGATTTTAGAGTAGCCCTTAGTGCTTTAATGTATGTCCTCATTAAGAATAAAAGGACAAATGCATTCAAATTAAATTAGCCAAATGGATTGCAAGTTCTTTTTGGACTTATAAATATGCCTGGATCTTTCTGTTGTCCTTAATTTGTGCACTTTTTACAAAGTGCACAAATTAAGAAGTTACATTCTTGAATTGGAAGGGATCATGTTAATAACCTTTAAGATTTTATTCAATGCTATGATTTTTCCAGACCTGGCAAATGTCATTTTGAAATTCTCTGGTATTTCCAAGGACCCCATAATGACTAGCAATTTACAACCAGCAAAGGGGCATTCCTTAAGGAGTCTGGAGATATGGGAATGTATACAAACCACGGAGTAATTTAACCAAACGCACAAACGCACAAACATTGGACAGACCCTGTCAGCCCTAATAGGCAACCTTGGGACCACCAAAACACCCAGAACTAGGTCTAGCAGCTCTTTATCTATACTAAAATTCTTATTACAAAGAGAAAAAGCAGCAAAATGTGTCAGCTGTTCTGGAATAAGCCTATGATTCATGATTGCCGAATCAGAAAAGAGTGATTTTGACTAAATTGTAAACTCAAATGAACCACCATCTGTCAAACATTAGTCTCTGTCATGGTCTTCTGTGCAGGACGGCATGCAAATGTTTTATAGATGCACAGTACGCCAATCCTCATACCAAAACCAGCCCATGAAAGGCTACAGTTCATGAAAATCTAATTTTACGCTCGAGAGCAGGAACATCATAATAAAATTACAAATGCAACAAAACCATTCCATGCAAAAGCAGCCACGTCTATCTTTTTGGTCTTTGTAAGCATTAAAACCAACATGTTTTTTACCTGGTCGACACGTCTTTCCATCCTCTTTAAGTTTAACCCCAGTTGGACAGGCACAGCTATAGAAGGGTGGCACGGGTGAGAGAAGACACAGGTGGGAACAGCCTCCATTGCTTTCACTGCATGGGGTTTTAACTGTGGAGCAATGACAGGGAAAGAGGAAAGCTATAAAACTGTTGTTTATTAGACATTACTGCAAAGAGCAATGACTTCTTGGTTAAAAAATGACCAGAAAACACAGTGATCTGAAGAGTGTGTGAATGTTTCACCAAATCCCCACCTTAATTTGAGAAAGTTCATCGGATAGGGTGATTAATGTGTCGGAGCACTGAGTAATATTGTAAATAAAGGTCTGGTATATAAATAACCATGGCTTAAACGCATGAACCCTGCTCTTTTATTGCTCAGGAAATGTAACATTTTCAAAAGTGTGTTATTTTCGAGATTTTGCTCACATGATGTTTTATTTGGCACCATGAACTATGAACTTCCTTTTACCTGTGACATGACGGTTTAGATTAGAGGTAAAAAACAACAAAAGCATTGCTCAGTTCCTAAACAAAACTGCAACCCTTGAACAAAAGCAGGTGGCAGCAAAACATTTGATCTCCTGTAACAGGTTTTTCCATTTCCACCAGGTCACGCTCGGCTCACTGCAGCCTCTTCGAAAACGCATCTGCTCCATCAGGAAAACATCGGCGGCCCTGACCCAACACTTGTTATCCCCCTCTTCTCCATGCTTCTCGCAGATGTGGCGTCTACCCAACACACTGACTGATGACTGGTCCACAGTTCAAGGACACACGAGGAAATTCACAAAATACCAATATAGGCACAACTGTGAGGACAAAGTATAATGTTTGACTATTCAACTGCAAAAACACAAATACATGAATAAAAAATAAAAATAAAAATATTCATTAATTATTTTATATTGCTGATAAATACTGCTATTTGAGTCATCCTCAAATAATGACTATCACAAACTTTAACGCTTAGCAAATTTTGAAAAAAAAAAAAATATATATATATATTAAAATAAATAACGCTCAACAATTAATTACAATGTTATTAATTAAAAATGTATGATATTCAGCTATGTTATCAAAACATTCTTTTTTAGGATTAAATTAATTTACATTTACACTATTGTTCAAAACCTTTCTCCTTTTTTTTTTGGTAGATTTTAGTTTTTTTTTTTAAATAAATTAATTATTTTATTCTCCAGGAATGCATTGAATTGATTAAAAGTGTATATAGTAAAAAAGTATATAGACAATATAGACATTTAACACAACTGTTTTTACCAGCGTTAATATGAATAAACGTTTTTATCAGCAAATCAACATTTTATTATTTCTGAAAGATCAAGAAGTCTGTAGTAATGGCTACAGGAAGAAATTACAAATGAAAATAGAAAGATAATTTAAACTGCAATAATGTTTTACATTATTCTATTATATTATTATATTGTCGATTAAATAAATGCAGTGAGCGTTAGACACTTAGACACACTCAGCATTATTATACATATTTTATAATGGCCTTTATCTGCTATAATAGAGATTTAGGTTTATCGAAACAAAACACTTCTTTCCAAGTGCCCACTGGAACCTGCCTGAACCACCCTGGTTGAAATCACTGGTCTCGATCTTCACTGTTTGTTTGCATGATCATTGCTTCATCCTAACTTTATTATCTTACCTCCAACACAACAAACACTTACCTAGTGGGGTCTTTGTGGGCTGTTAAATGTTTTGGAGCAATCCACACCCACATCCTCTCTCTCTCACACACACACACACTAAGACTAAGGTGGGGGTGGGATCGTGCTGGGACTGTTCCCCGTCTCCACTGAGGAACTGTGTTTATTTGTTCAGAGTGGAATGCAAGACACTTGAAAAATTTCATTCCCTGAGAACTATTCTCCCCAGATTGCCTTACGGGCCAAAAGGCTGACACTTTTACAAAGAGGCAGTACAGTAAGTGCTGAAAGAACGACCTAAAAAATCAAACATGGAATGTGAAGGATCTGACCTGAGCGTAACACTGAAGACTACTGTTCCTTCACAAACAAGATTTGAGAAAATTTGATGTGTATTAGAGCTTCAAATCAGTCTGAATCCTAGGGCCGGCACTTAAACCTCATGGGTCCTGGGATAATATGTGTATTTTGTTCTGGTTTGAGTTTCTGAGAAGAGTACACTCACTGTTGGGCTGCCGCTCTTGGCCCAGCACCTGGATGTCCATCGGCGAGTAAATGCCGCTGAGGATTTCTCTCCGTTTCTCTCCAGTATATTTGTTGCAAGCATGGATGGATCGGGTCTGCCAGTCTGTCCAGTAGAGCGTCTTTTCATAAAGAGTTAGGGCGAATGGGTGAGTGAGGGAACCCTCCACAACGGCCTCCCTGTAAGCATCAATGCATATGTAAATACACACTCCACTTCAATGATCAACATGTGTTGCATTTTGGATGTTAGATGCTTTTGAGTGATCCATGATATTTTCCATGTTTAATTGCTACAATCAGGTCCTCAGTGCATGTACAAACCCAGAAAACGTGTTTTTTTTTTTCGTAAGCCTTTCTCTGCAAGCTTGTGAAAAAAAGGCTTTGCTCTGCCTGTGATGTATATAGGGCATCTTATTACCACCCCTTAATTGGTACATTTCCGCTATTGTGTTTTTGCAAGTGACAATGGTGTAGCAGTCCTTTAAAAGACCTATCTGATAGTTTTTGTAACTCATTTATGTTTTTAACACAAAATTGTGCGTATTTGGCAGTTTACGCGCAAAAAGACATGAAAGATGATTTTTTCTGAGCGCATACTTTAGACATGTGTGCAGGAAAACTATATTTATAGACATGCACGAATATAGGAATTCTGAAAATTATATAATAAAAGCTCTGTGGGATATTGTTAACAGACACATTCTGGGGACACTTGAAATTTATATTACATATTGTAAAAATGAGCATAATAGATCTCGTTTAAACTGGTAAATGAGGGTTTAGATATTTAAATTCTACTAGAAAAAACAACGACGAATCTAAAAAATAAATAAATATATATGTATATTGGACTTTACAAAAAAAAATCTTAAAATAAAATATGTCAGTCAGCTGGTTCAAAGTGTTCATAACCACTCTGGTTGACCCAAAAATCACGAGTTAGACCAGCACTGATGGGTATAAACCAGCCTGGACCAGCTTGGAATGTCTAGTCTTTCAGCAAGGAACACACAATCCAAGCCAGCTTGCTTTATGGATCCAGTCGGAATTCTTTATATGAGAAATAATTCCAGTAAATGTAAGTTAGGGATTCTGGTTGTCCTACATGTCTTAATTTCAAAGACATAAGAGGCCTACAGGTATTACCCTTTCCAAAAGGCATATAGAAAGGGAATTTAAGACCACAACAACAAGCCAACTACATCAACTGAGGACTGAGGTCTTTTTTAGACCCTTCAGGAAATCTGGAGCTCATGTGAAACCAACCCCCCCCCAACCTCCCTTTGGGGGGCCCGTAGGACTTCTTTTCCAAGAAGAGGGGGGAATTAAACAAATCAGGCTGTCATCGACCTGTAGGACCGCATCTGTTTCGGTCGTTAGTAGGGAGTCATCCTGTTCTGTAACGGCACAGCTGCCCTTATTAAGTGAAGTTCCCTCGGAGTCCATCGGAGCGCCGTGTGTCGCGTTTGTCCGACCAAACGGCGGCCTTCTGAACCAACGGACATAAATAAACAGGAGCGGATAAAAGAAACAAGTGTTCAGAACCGTAGTGCTGCAGTATTCGGAGAAACGTCGCACATCAATCACAGAGCTGTAGTGGGTCGAGAGGGGATACATTTTCCTGGTTAGGTTGGGGGAGTCGGTGTGCGTGAGTGTGCATGGAAGAGTTAGACCTGACATGTTTTCAACCTCCTGATTTTTAATACTGTGTGATGAACAGGGGAACGGGGGACGGGTGGTGGAGGGGGGGTCAGCACTCTGGAAAGGTAATTACAAACAGATTTTTCACAGCTTTTGACGCACACTTGGTAGTGATGGAGGTGTTTGAAGCCAGCAAAGTGAAAAGGCTATTAAACAAAGGTGTTCGGGCTCTTTTCTTTCACAAACAACCGAGTGTAAGTGTTTGAAGAAAAGCGCTAACAAATTTACATTACGATGTGACACTGAGCAGAATTCCTTCGAAGCTTCTATTCTTTAGCCAATTCTGTGGGAGGACAGCAGAACCTTACATTAATTATTTAATGCCACAAGTGTCATTAAGAGGCCGGAATAAAGCCCGCACCACTGAACCACAGATGTACGACAACTGCTATTACTCACGTCTGATTCAGTCGAAAAGAACTTTGAAAGAATTACAGTAATGCTCTGCACTGTTTTTCAGGTTGCACAACAAATGTATGCAAAGAATAACCCAGCAAGTAAATTATTACATGAGAGTAAACATGAAAAAAAATTATTAAACACTGAGGATACCACTTGAAAATAAAGGAACCAAGTATCAATTAAATAATTAAAAAGAAACAAAAAAAAAAAAATACTAAAAAAATAAATAAACCATACTTTTCAGATTGACAATGACAAAAAAATGATAAAATTTTAGACTGTCTCTTTTTCAACATTTCATATTGACAGCTATAAGAATGAAATGTATATGTATAATAATATATAATGCATGAATGTATACACATATATATATATACATATACGTATATGTATACATTATACACACACACACACACACACATATACATTAATAAATATTTATTACATATATATTAATCTATTATTTATTTAAGTTATTACTATTATTATTATTATTTTTTTTTTTTTACAAAATTAAAAACGACATCACTTTAAACTGATGCCTCTTTTGTATTCTAGGAATGACACTTAATTTAATTCAATTTAATATTTCTCCCTTTATGAAACACTGAAAAGGCTACTTTTAAACAATGAGGGAATCAATCGTCACGTCTCCATGATATTCTGGTCTCCAGATATAGGTCAGGTTCCTCCTTTGATGACGTCTGCTAGACTACAGGCCAAGCCAGACCATACGACTTCTGCAGATCGACTAGCAATGCAAATCTTAACATAGCAGAGGGTCCGACATACCTTTCTTTATTGAAGTTGCTACGAAATCCTTCATAAACAAAAGGAAATGTAACCCTTTGGCTTGGGGCCCTGAATCATACCCATAATGCCAGGTGGGATCGGGTTACAGTGGTATACGGCACGGAGGTCATCTCATGTTAAGAGTGGGCGGAAGTAGGGAAGGGGGGGGTCTCAAACCAGGCCTACGTGCAGGGAGTGTTTGGATTGGGCCACAGACTCCATACCATTCAGCTTCAGTCCGGATGGGAAAGGGAAAGAAATACAAGGAGATGAACTGAGAATAAGTGTGAAAGAATGAGGAAACTGACCGAGCCGTTCCGTCCAAGTTGGCCCTGTGAATGAAGCTGAGCTTGGCATCCGCCCAGTAGAGTTTTTGCTCCTCAAGATCGATCGTCAGCCCATTGGGCCAGTAGATCTGCTTCTGGACAATGATTTGCCGACTGCTGCCATCCATTCCCGCCCTTTCTATTCTTGGCTCCTCCCCCCAGTCAGTCCAATACATGTACCTGAAAAGAAAAAAAACAAAACAGGCATCAGTCAGCTGGTTTCTATTAAGTAAAAACTAGTCATTTACACATCCGTATTTGCAAGAAGTATAACATGCAATCAGTAACATAGAGCAAACAAGTACAGCATGACATGAAGATATTTGCAACGGTTTACGTATGGACTGGAAGCTGCTCAAGGTTAAGCAACATGGATTTGGAGCTAGACTAAACAAACGTTTTAAGAGCAGGCTGTTTTCAAAGCAAACCCTATCAGCGTTATATTTGCCAGAGCCTGCCTCGCTTGAAACACTTCATATGAGAGAAACACAACACAGCAACCAAAGCAAAGCACATGCTTAACAACTATAAACTTTTTTTGGTTGGCAAAAAGCCTTTATGTGTTCTGGAAATACCAGCAGTCAATTCCAATTTGCATGAATTTGAAGAAATGGATTGTAAACTAGCCATACTAACCTAAAAAAAAGCTGCGTAAAAGAAATTATTCACCCATAAACCTAGAGCTGCAAGATGAATGTATACACAACCCAAATTTGTGATACGTCTCATTCAATTAGCCATTATCAAATCACAAATAATCATATGCTTAAATATTTGTACTGTGTGTTGAACAAGCGCCTCACAATTTATTATTTTCAATTTCTTGTTTGCAGTACAAGCTGCAACACATGTGAAATATTATGATGGGAATATTTCTTATTATGTTTTTTGGTAGCAAATAAATTATGATAAATAATAATACCTATTATACTGCACCTCTCCAACCAAGCACAGAAACATTGCGCAATTTCTAGAAACAAAGTCTGATTTATTACATTGAAAAGAAATAAAACAACCCTACATTTAAGAAAGCTCTGTGGGCATCACTGACCGTCCTTAAGTATTTGTCTTTTTCTAACACAATGCTATTTTATCATTTTAGAACACGTAAGAGTATAAAGGTACAAGTTATATGAACATACACATATATA
>JAUMHG010000079.1:4933323-4949137 GCA_032359395.1 Enteromius anoplus
TATATCCAAAATAAATTAAACAATAGAAAAGTGTTTTAATATGTAACATAAAACAAAAACTTTTACAATACAGAACCTCATTGTTCATCCTTCTCTCAATAATTTACCCTTCTCTCAATAATTTATTGAGATCCAAGAATTCTTATACAGAAATATTATATTTTTATAAAAACAAAACCATAATTACTGAATGCGTTCAAAATATTTGAAAAATTGAGGAATCAGTCAAAAGGATTATTTCAAGGTTCAGTAGAGATAGACTTACAAAGATTTAGGTCACATTTTTGCTGGAAGCCCAGAGTCACATTAGCCACTATCTCGACGCCATTCACAAAATGCGTGGGTGCACATGGAAGCACAAGGAACCCCAAAATGGGCAGCAGGACCAGGATGGGATGGGCAGTCATGATTACATGAGTGGCTGAGACCATCATGTGAGAGATGGTCACATATCCCCAACACCTGTGAGGTAAACAAAAACAACAATGAAACTGTAACTCAAAGCAAATTTATCCATTTCAAACACAGTAAATGATAGAAAGATAGATATGAATTGCATCAGAGAAGGAAGTGAGAATGTACATAAACGTGATTCAAGTGCGCCATCTAGTACAAATTCCAAAACACTACAAGTAATAACTTTCGTCTGGTCTACCTTGCAATATCCATCTTGTTTAACCATGACTAGGCCATAAGTGTAATAAAACACATAGACATAATATAAAGTTACCTTTTATGTTCTTTGTTTCACGTTAGAAGCTCCAATTTTAAAGTAACATAAGCCCTAACCGCTTCTAAGTGCTTTGAACTTGAGTTGAACCTGCAGTTATAAAGGCTTTGTTGGTTATAAGGAAGTTTCAAAAGTGAATAAATAGGTCGATCTTGGGTGAAGCACATAAATGTCTGCCACACCCCTCCGAACGCCTGGTTACAGCCGACACTGCAAACAGCACTGAAGGGCTCACTAAACCCGTTCCAGGATGCACGGATCATATGACTTCCATCAAGCTATGAACAAAGGAATGAAACTCACTCAGAGATGAAGTGGATTACTCACGGATGGTCCGTCCTAAGCTGGAATGAAAGAAATAAAGAAAATAAATAAAGCAGTTTGTTGTAGCTATAGAAAAAAAAGGAGTAGTATTTAAATCACTTCCATGGAATGCATTCATTAATGCATCTATTTTTCTTAACCAATAAAGTATTAATTAAAACACACATGACTAAAGGTTTTATTTTAATTTAGAGAACAACTGAAGCAATTATGCAAATGATTGCTTTTACAAATCACAAGTACAAGCCAAAACACTAATCTGAGAGTTTTATAAAGATTACGACCTTTATAACTATGGGAATGTAGGTCAGTTAAGAGGAGCGTGCTTACAAACACCACCATTGTTTGGTTTGTACAATGCAACATGTTTTCTAACTCACTTACATTTTAAGCGATTTTTCTTATAGACACACCCTTCAGTATAAATAATATAAAATATACACATTAATCTGCACTACGTTCAAGCTGATTTAATGAAACAGGCAATTGAATGGCTACAATAGAATTATGATACAAAAACGATATGAACTATAAAGCATTGATAAAGCAAAGATTCAAAAAATCTCACGAGGATGCACTTACCAACAAATACAATGCGTCCTTTCAGTACAACAAATAAATAAATCAGTTTGTTTGTATACAGGTAATCAGCAGCGTTTCCCGAACACTTTCTTTAGTGCAGTTAACAAGCGTGAGCAAATTATTAACGTCACATTTCTCGTGCAGTACAGGGTTACTGTCACTCTCCTGTCAAGTGTTTCATGTTTTAATTCGGGTTGTTTATATAAGTAACAGCTAGCTGACAGACACGACACGCGAGTGATGATGCGACAAGAGGAAGTGCAGGACTTCCGGGTCACGCAGCGGGCCGCGTGCGCGTCAAAATAAAAGTCCTAAGCTCACTTTTCAATGTGAACTCATTGCAGGTGAAACGTAATATAAAAAAAAAAAAAAAAAAAAAAATATATATATATATATATTAATATGAATATGAATATAATAAAAATAAATAAATATATAAACGTTTTTTGATACGTATACTAACAAAAACCGCCAAATAGGGCATTGCAATGTATGAGAGACTTTTGTGATGCAAAGGTCACGTGACACGGAAGTACGTAGAGTCGGGGTTTTTTTATTGACAAGCTGTGAGCTTGGCTAAAAAAACGAGTAACCACATAAAAATAACCAAACGGCAAGGATGATCAAGGCTATTCTCATTTTTAACAACCATGGGAAACCAAGGCTCATCAGATTCTACCAATATTTTGTAAGATAACGCCGTAAAAGACACTGAAACAGCATTTGCCAATCCACCAGCAGATTTAAGGAATTAATTATCTTTTATTCAATTTATCATAGTTGAACATAAAATATTTGTGCATAAATATAATGTTTTGTGATATGAGATATTTATTTCTGCCTGACTGTTTTCTCAGCAACTTACTGGAAAGTCAGTTCCTCGTTTTGTTTTTGCTTATATATGTATATGTTCATCTGTATAAATGCAATCATTTCTGTGACATGTTCATAGTAGTCATTTTTATATAGTGCTAGACCACTAATGTTTCATTCGCTCCTCTTTATATTTTATTGTGTAATTTCAAGGTTTATGTGGAGAATCCAAGGTCAAATTATTTCATGTTTCTTTTCACAGGCAGAAGACATGCAACAACAGATCATCAGGGAGACCTTCCATCTGGTGTCCAAAAGAGATGACAATGTCTGCAATTTCCTGGAGGGTGGAAGGTGACACAATCGCATCTTTATATCTAGTATTGTATTAAGACGGAATTCTCAAACGTTGTTTTGAGGCGCCCAATAAAACCCAAAAGGTATTTACTGTAGTTTTGCTCTTGGTTTTTTTAGTTTGATCGGAGGCTCTGACTACAAGCTGATCTACAGACACTATGCCACCCTGTACTTTGTGTTTTGTGTGGACTCATCAGAGAGCGAGCTGGGGATTCTAGATCTCATCCAGGTGAACACACTGCATTTAACTTGCTTGCTTCTGGACTACAACCACAAGGGGGTGGTCAATGTATCTCATTTAGCATTCATGGATCAACTTTTTATTGAATATGTACATAAAGACAAGGCAGAGTTGAAAACACTTGTCACATATAAGGATACATCTCACGGAAAGAATTGTATTCACAATTGTGTGTAATTTTGGCATGCAGGTCTTTGTGGAAACCCTGGACAAGTGCTTTGAGAACGTGTGTGAACTGGACTTAATCTTTCACATGGATAAGGTCAGTTTTCAAAGTTATTATCATCAATGGAAACTAAAATCATTAAAAACAAATTGTTACTTGAAAATAAAATAAATGTTAACTGGAAAAAAAAAATATATATATATATATATATTTATTATTATTATTATTATTTTTTTTTTATATATAATTTTTATTATTATTTTTTAATTTAGAAAAATGGAATTTACCTTGAATTTATAGTATGTAATTTATAGTGAAGGAACCAATATAGTATATTATAATACTAAAATAACCCTAGTCCCTTTTATAATTACTTCTTACCTCATTATTTACCAAAAAGTGCTCTTTGGTGCTGTTAAATGTTTATCGGGGCATGATTAATTGGCAGCGATTGTAATTCAATCCAGTATATAAGGGAAAGGTTATATATAGGTCAGTATACTCTTGCTGATAATGCCTGTGGGATTATGGCACCACTGTAAAACCTGTTCATGATAGAAGTGTAGACTACATTGCTTTTGTAAGTTATCTAATCAGTAAAAATGTTTTATGAGTGGAGGGAATTACTAGGAAATGGCAATGTATGGCTTTATGGTAACTCGTCTTAGTACGTCATGTGTAACATATTTGATAATACGAATCAGTAGTACTGTGCACGTGTGTATTTTTTAGATTGTGGTCCATTCTCAGTTAATGGCTTGATTCGGTGAGCTAAGCTGTTTGTGTTCGAGTATTGATTTTATGAATTGCATTTTGCATCTGATTCTTATGAAGCAGTTCTGATCTGATTCAGGACAGATTGATTATCTGAGCTGGTTGTTTTCATTTAAGGGGATACCGGTGATAAAATGTTTGACTGTAATATGCTTTAATAAAACTAAATTAAACCAATAGCAGAAACAAACTGTGAAATGTGTTTTGTTACTCAGACGTAGGTTTATCATCAAGTCATTATTTCCAAGTTACACATGAAAAACAAAGGTTTGAAGGTTGATGTTTTTGTTGGTTATTCCAGGTTCATTACATACTCCAGGAAGTTGTAATGGGTGGGATGGTTCTGGAAACGAACATGAATGAAATAGTTGCCCAAGTGGAGCTGCAGAACAGAATGGAGAAATCAGAGGTGAGTTCACACTGACAGAGTAACCAGTAGTCACTCCAGTTTATATCTTTTACATGCATTGCTGTGCCTCAACCCAAACAAGAAGGGACATTTAAAAAAAGTTTTCTGTTAAAAAAATGCATGCAAATTTTTAACTATTTAAAATAAATCAGGTTAAATAGTATTGCACATATTAACTTGATTTTTAGCTTCATGGTTGACACAGCCTTGGAAATGTTGGTGAAATACATGAAGATATCACAAAAGACATTTATATAAATTTTGTTAAGCATCACTTTCTTTTTCCTGCAAACTATTGGCTGTATTAAAGATTAAAGGCCAAAAATGGTGAAAGGGATCTGGGCTGATATCAATGGTTTGCCTAGACTGACTTATGATATTGGGTTACAGAATATTGTTTATAGGCCAAATTCGGGCTTCATTTTAATGCTGAATAAAACCAGTATGATAGTTCTTGTAAAAAAAAAAAAAATAGAATTTTGAGGTTAATAACAGTAATATTTTTTTTTAATGTTTTTGTCAGGGTGGTCTTTCTGCCGCACCAGCCCGAGCAGTGTCTGCTGTGAAAAATATGAATCTTCCTGAAATACCCCGCAACATCAATATTGGAGACATCAATATAAAAGTGCCCAGTCTCTCCCCGTTTTGAGTTTGCATGTTTAATCATTGCTTTTTTGTGTGTGTTGTTATTGTGTGTTTACATTTATTGCCATAGATACTGTAGATAATGCCATTTATGGACTTAATCACCTGAGGACTCTTAAAAGTCTGAACCACACTACTGGGTCCAATCATTTACAATGTACCCTTTTTAATTTCTTTGGTTTGTAGACAAACCATTTCCAATTTTGATTATAGTGTTGTTTTGTATTTTGTCTGTGATGTAGAAATGTTCCATAATACTGTATACTAACATGTGTCATTTATGCCAATAGACCAACTACTAATGTTACACATTAATAATTTATATTAAATGTTACTTGGTCATTAAAAATGTTTTTGTCCAAATTCAAGTCTTACTTTTTTTTTTTTTTTTTTTTTTTTTTTTAATACTTAACAGATATGAAACCATGAAAGGATTCTTCAAGGTTGTAAATATCTTATGGTTAATTCATATTTTGGAGAAAAGCATGAGCTTGATTCCTGAACTTCTCCACGTTTACAAAACAAACCATTATATTTGATCTTGAAAAACATTTTATTGTCATCAAGAATCTGCAGTGTCACCAGATCTAAATGTAGAACCAGCAAACTTTTTACAACTGAAAAAACAATAGCATATCTAGAAATCTCTGACACTATATGTAATCTTTGAAGATAGAGGTCTATCAAAGGTCCTTTAGGTGACGTCAGGAAGTCATGAACTTCACTTTAAAGATGCAGAATATTTAATAACTGGATAATAAGTCTTGTGATTTTGTTGCACACCTCATCTATTGCTGAGATGGTCTGATAATCATTATACCCATGCATTTTCAAAGGAATGGTCTGTTTTGTGTTATTAGCATAAAAATAAACCTATTCCAAAGGCTAAATCTTTGTATTACTTTCATCTTTTCTTTTACATTTCTGGATGTACTAATTCTTTAATTTGCTCCTTAGGTCTTTTAGTTTAGGCAAACTTGTATAGTGCATGTCTGCAAATTTTACAATGTTGCATGTTTTTTTTTTTATATGCAAAATTGCTATATATATATCAAGAAAACATTCATATAAATACATTATGCATATGCACAGTTCAGCCACAACATTAAAACCACCTGCCTCTGTATGTCTTCTGTATCTGGCGCTAAGGTATTAGCAGTAGATTTTTCAAGTCCTGCAAGAAGCGAGATGGGGCCTACATGGATAGGACTTGTTGGTCCAGCACATCCCACAGATGCTCATTTGGAGTGAGATCTGGGAAATTTGAGGAACAACTTTTTGTCAAACCATTCCTGAACAAGTTTTACATTGTGTCATTATCTTGCTATTATCTAACACCACTGAAAAAGTGTGAGTAATAACACTTCGTAGTATATAACAATAAGAACATGTGGCCTTACCACGTTTTGATAAGACAGGAATCAATGACGCTCTGAAACCCTTTGATGCCTTCTTGTACACTGGAGCTGTACTGTGTTAATTGATGAACCATTCATTCATGTGGGAGGAGTATCCTTCTCATGCCTTCAATAAAAAGCGGTGCATTTCTCATTTTATAATTGATGAAGCATGGGAAAGGGTTTCTACATCAGTAAGACCGCCGGGATAGTGGGGATTGTGTTAGCCGCTGGAGCGCTAGCAGCAATCACACCTCTCCAAAAGAGCTACAACAACAATGAGATTAAATACACAGATCCAACAACGGAACCATCCAATGAACCTTGGGACCAGTGGCGCCTTCCACAGACTCTTAGTCCAAAAACCTACAAAGTCACTCTTTGGCCACGACTCCAGCCGGATGCAACCGGACTCTACATCTTCACAGGGATGTCCAGCGTGGTCTTCAGATGTGTGGAAAAGACAAACCTCATCCTCATTCACTCCAATAAGCTGAAAATGACAAAGCAACCCACCTTGACGGCTCTTGGAGGCAAACCAGCGCCTAACATTGAATCGATTGCAATGCACACAAAAACACAGTATATGGCGATTCATCTGAAAGAAGATTTAACTGCTGGGGAAAGCTATGAGCTCTACACTGAATTTTTAGGAGAACTTTCAGATGACTTGGGAGGCTTCTACCGAAGTGAATACTATGAGAATGGAGTAAAGAAGTAAAAAGTTGATTAATCTTGTCAGTTTCTCCTATTCTACAAAAGACTTTTCATGTATAGTTAAATTTTCTTTTTTTTTTAGAGTGGTTGCCACAACGCAGATGCAAGCAACAGATGCCAGGAAGGCTTTTCCTTGCTTTGATGAACCTGCAATGAAATTCCACATCACTCTTCTCCATGACCCAGCAACTGTAGCCCTCTCCAATGGTGTTGTGATAGGTACATGAACACTTTATTCTTTACAGGAGCAGTGTTGGGCAACTGCTTTGAAACTGTTGCTTACCAAGCTACAAGTTAATTATATTTCGAAAAGGTTTCAATTGTTTTATTAGTCAATGTTTTTTTGTTTTACTTTTAGACGAGGTTAACATCACCGTGGATGACACTCTTGTGACCAGAACAACATTTGCGCCAACAGAAGAAATGTCGACATATTTGGTGGCATTTATTGTCAGCGATTTCGTCTTCATTGAACAAAACACTGAAAATCTACAGGTAACTTATATTTTTCCCAAAGGATCTTCAGTAAAAAATCCATCATTTATGTTTATATTATATTTAAGTTGATTAATTTAGCAGATGCTTTAATCCAAAGCCACTTACAATTGGGGAATACATCAAGCGATTCATCTTAAAGAAGTAAATAGACATAGGAAGTCATTGTAAAACCAAGTTTCAAGCATTGTTCAAATAAGTACTAGCTAGACGGACATATAAAAGTAAAGAAATATATATATATATTAGGATGAAGTCAGATATTTATAAAAGAGTTGGAAAATTGTCAATGAATCAGCATTCCGGATAGAGATCTCAGATCTCATCTGGATGAAATGACATGTCATCAGCATAGCAATAGTAGGAGAAGTCATGTGCATGTATACTGGGTCCCTGTGATGTAGTGTGTATGGAGAAGATGAGAGGTCCAAGAACGGATCCTTGAGGAACCCCAGTGACCAGTTGGTTGTGCCACCAATTGTTTTTTTATGGGGCAGTTCAATTGTTTTATTATTACAATAACAATTTAAGTAATATTTGGATTAAAACTTAAAATCTGTTAAATCTTTCACAGATCAAATCGCTTTGCCAGACTTCAGCTTTGGTGCAATGGAAAACTGGGGCTTAATCACATACAGAGAGACTGCCCTGCTGTACAATGAAGAAATATCGTCAACTGAAGACAAAGAGAGAATCATTACTGTTATCTCCCATGAACTTGCCCATCAGGTATAATCAGGAGTTTTTTTTTTTTTTTTTTTTTTTTTTTTTTTTTTTTTTTTTTTTGATATACTATTTGCCATTTTCCTCTTTTTTAGTGGTTTGGAAACCTTGCGACTCTGAGGTGGTGGAATGATCTGTGGCTCAATGAAGGTTTTGCATCTTATGTAGAATATCTCGGGGCAGATGAAGCTGAGCCTGACTGGAACATTGTGAGTGTTTGATGCAAAAGCCAGGTCAAAAAACTATAAATGCTAAAAGCTATCGCTATGAGCATATAAAACCATAACTGACTGTATTTCTATCCCACAGAAAGATTTGATCGTTCTTAATGATGTGCACAGAGTTTTTGTCATAGATGCACTGGCCTCGTCTCACCCCTTGTCGTCTAAAGAAGAAGAGATCCAAAGACCAGAGCAAATAAGCCAAGTGTTTGATACAATTTCCTACAGTAAGGTAGAGTGGGAACTGTTTTCTATGTTAACTATAATGACTAATAATGAAAAACATACAGATTACATGGTTTGGTTTGGCTGGTAATGGAGTCTCTTGCTGTAGGGAGCATCTGTGGTTAGGATGTTACATAATTTCCTGACTCTGAAAGTGTTTACTCAAGGCATTCAGGTAAAAACCATCTGTACACTACTCCTTGTTGTGCTTTACAAGAAAAATGTAATGTGCTTTTTTACATTTACAACAATTTGTTTCAACAGACTTATCTGGATCGTTTCAAATTCAGCAACACAGTGTACACAGACCTTTGGGATCATCTTCAAATGGTAAGCTGTAATTAAACAATGCCGTTCAGCCGTCATTACCTGATTTATTGCCACAAAACACAAGTGCTCATACAGTATCTGAAATGTTGCAGGCTGTGGACAGCAGTGGTACCGCTCTAGTGTGGTCACTATTAACACTGCAACTGGCCAGATCAAGCAGGAGCACTTCCTCCTGGACCCTGAAACTAAACCAGACAGGCCATCAGAATTTAAGTATGTTAAATAATATTAAAAATAAAAAATGCATTCCACACAGTATATAGGGTCGGGGTAAAACAGACTACATTATAGGAAAATAAAATGCATGCACTGATACATTTTTTCACAATTAGATCAATAACATATATTAAGAATGATTTTCTTTCTTTCATACCAATTTACAACATATATCCCACTTTTGGAATTAATATATAACAATATTATATTTTTTCAGTTATGAGTGGTTTGTACCAATATCATGGACAAAAAAAGAAGCAGCACAAGCTCAATATTGGCTGCTAGAGAAAACTGGTGAGTTAAAAAGTAAGGTAATGCTCAGTTATATGTATTGCTTGTAATTATATGAAAAATTTCTCACTGGATGTCAGTAAAGGGTAAAACTGTATTTGCCTTAAAAATCCATGTTTTTCTGATTTGCTTTTCTAATTTAGACCAATCGGATCACATGACAATGAGTGGTGATGAGTGGGTTCTGGCCAACATCAACGTGACAGGATACTACAGGGTTAACTTTGATGATGAAAACTGGGAACGCCTACTTAATGTACTCCAGATTTCAAGACAGGTAAGAAGAAGTACATTCATTAAAACAAATTGGACTGTTTGGATTCTTTTTCATTTAGTATAATAATTGATGTTAATTTGTAACATTTAATTTCATTTAGAGCATTCCAGTTATTAACCGGGCACAGATAATTGACGATGCTTTTAACCTGGCCAAGTAAGATCTGAATTAATTTTTTGTTAAGGTATGAGTTTAATTCCCAGTCAGTCCAAATCCTAAAAGCCTCTTTGTCCTTTACAGAGCAGGAATTATTGAAACAACACTGGCTCTGAGAACCACGCTGTTCCTAGACTCTGAAACGGAGTACATGCCGTGGGAGTCTGCTCTTGATAACCTGGACTACTTTTACCTCATGTTTGATCGCACAGAGGTGTACGGCCCCATGCAGGTAAGTTTGTCTCTCAATATTTCATAAAGTCAACTGAGCTTGAAGTCTAACATCACATTATTTCATACCTGCAGGCATATGTTGGTAAACAAGTGGAAAATCTGTTTGAATATTTCACAAATCTCACAAATTGGGAGGATGTGCCTCCAGGACACACTGACCAGTAAGTCATGCAAATATACAGTAGTGACAATAACTGCTCAAGCATCTATTTATTGTCTTGATGTCTTTGTATCTGCAGATATAATCAAGTAAATGCACTCAGCGTTGCCTGCAGCACAGGTCTTGCAGATTGTACGGCTCTCGTCAACACATGGTTCAGACAGTGGATGGACAATCCAGACGTCAACCCGTGAGTTTCACTCAAAAGTGTTTTACACTTATACTGTAAATTGATGCTTACTATTTAATTGTAAGCTTATTACCTGAATTTAAAGGGATAGTTCAGACAAAAATGAAAATTCTGGTGTTTATTCTCCATAAAAAATTAACAGACCCTGCATAGACAGTAATGTAACTGAAATGTTTCTACAGTAGGCCCAGGAAAGTAGTAAGGACATTTGTAAAATAGTCCATTTGTAACTGAATCTGTAATCCGAAAATGAATGTCCGGAATAACATAAGGGTGAGAAATCAATGACAGATATTACATTTTTGGGTGAGCTATCCTTTTAATACATTACCATTTAACTGTCATTTGTTAATTTTTTTTATTCAGTATTAAGGCCAACTTGCGGTCTACAGTGTACTGCAGTGCCATTGCTGCAGGTGGTGAGAAGGAGTGGAACTTTGCTTGGGAGATGTTTGAAAAAGCCACTTTTCAGTTCACTGTTGAGAAAGATAAACTGAGAGCTGCAATGGCATGTGCCACCAAGCCCTGGTTACTGAACAGGGGAACTCACTGCAGGACAATGCTCACAAATCCATACACTTCCTAGCTAAATACATGTTCTTCAATTTATGTTATAGGTATCTCAAATACACTTTGGATCCAGAAAAAATTCGGAAACAAGACGCTATCTCTACTATCATCAGCATTGCAAGAAATGTGGTCGGCCAATCACTGGCCTGGGATTTTGTTAGAGCCAACTTGGATTACATTTTTAATCAGTAAGAAAAAATACTGGGGGACTCTGTTTGCTTAACAATACAGATAGCAGTTTTCTAGAACTACATACTCACCTCTTTCATTTCACAATTAGGTATGGTGATAATTCCTACTTACTCCCCAGTCTGATTACTGGGGTCACAAACAGTTTCTCAATGCCATTTGAATTGAAACAGGTATGTGATCTTCCCAATTACTGCCATATTTATTTGACTGTCATCTTGTATAGCAGATTCATTCATTTGAATTTTGTTATTTTTTTTTTTGACTTTCCTGTTTTAAAAACACAGCTGGAACAGTTCAGGGACGACTACATGCTCACATAGGCTTCGGTACAGGAACCATCGAGAGGACCAAGGCCAACATCAGATGGGTCAAAAAGAACCAACAAGCAGTCTTAGAATGGTTTATAAATCCATCATAAAGATGCACATACTGTAGTTTGTTTGCTCTGAGGAGGAGAGGAATACTGGGATATTGTTTTGCTTGGCTGTGATGAGCATTAAAGAACATGCATTTTATAATTAATGATAATTATATTATATAGAAATATCTCCCAATATTTCCCAGAATAGCTTTCTTTCTATGATGATATATATGGCCTGCAAATATCTTTCTTTAAGGCATACTTTGTTATAATTGTTTTCCCTTTGATGTGTTTTTGTAAAAATGAAAGTTGTAAGAATGAACTGAATGTACAAATAGTACAGAACTCTTTGTTTTGTATAGTGTTGATATTTAAAAAAATATATAATTTTAAAAATATATATTTCTACCAATTTACAACTTTTGTACTATTTTACGGTATACAAATGTTAAGCACATTTTTTGTATATAGTTTTTATATTGTAAATATGCATCTTTAATTACATGGTGTCATTTGAGCAACCTGCCAGTAAATAGTGTTATCTTAAGAAACCTATCAGGTAATAGATTCTGATGTTCATAATCTGAATTTCATATCACACGACTGATAAATGACTTGCGGTTTAGGGAGGAAGTCAGCTGTAAAATCTGTAACAGCCCTGAATGATTAACAGACTAAGTGAGATAAATTTCTACCTCTGAAGTGAATTCAAGGCTGTTTCATGAAACTTTTAGAACCCATTTTTAAGAATTATTTGTTAGTGAGTCATTAGGTGATGATCTCTGATAATACCTTACAAAGTTTGCCGGATGGTTGCCAATAGCTACTAACTCTTACGGTAAACTCTTCTTTAGTGACAGATGAGAAAAATCTGAGCTATCAAGATCAGCAGCATCATCTATTGCAGTCGACAGGTCACTTTGTTTGATGAGTCTTTTGGCAGCTTATGCCTGTCTAACTCTTGTACCATCGAGTAACATGGATGACTGATACATAAAGGGAATTTTCAATGTTGATTGATGTTATGGCAAAAAAGTTGTTTAGCTGTTTGCCTGAATATCTGAAGCAAACAAGTTGACAACTTAAAATTTCAAGGCAAATTTACTCAAGTTGTTCACTCTTGAATGTTGACGTAATTAGTTTCTTTTTTCTTTTTCTTTTTTTTCCAAATGACAAACAGTAATGGATAAGTTAGTCTAATAAGTAGACAACATTGTCTTTGTTAGTGAGACAACTTACCAAGACTAAGCTATCCAGAAAACGGACATGAGTGGTTGAAGATAGCCTACGCTTCAAAACTAGATACACTAAATTCAAAAACAGTGGCGATCAACAAATGCTAAAAAGATCTTTTTACATCACAGTATAACAAATAACTGCTTAATTTATTCATTCAATAAGTGAAGTTGACAGACAAGTTTCGGGAGAAGCGCTAACGCATGATTAGCCACGGCTGGCTCCGCATTTTCCTAATCAGTCTAATCAGGTTTCATCCAATCATATTCCCAAGCTTTCCCCTTAAATAAGCCAACTAATCATTCCTTACTTATCTTGTTACGCATCCCTCCTCCACCCCTTCTCCGCCTTTCTTCTCCAGGGGTCTAGCGGACGCCGAGCACAGCCCTCGCTAGGGTTCAAACCATTAGGGCTTGGAGTTCGCCGACCTTCCGACTCGCCCCCTGGACAGCGCGCCAAACGCACTATAGATATCATAAGGAAGCACGCACTCGTGAACATGGAATTCTTTGTTGAGACAACTGTGTTTGACTAGTTGGGACAACATTTGGGGTAATTTTGTTGGTCTGACAAAAAAAAAAAAAAGAAAAAAGCCTTTTTAGTGTTTGAGACTAAAAAGGTTTTGTAAACTGGAAGAGGACGTGGACATGACGTCGCTAAAATGCATCCAATCATGATTTAAATCCACACGTCTATGTTTTTGAGACTTGCCTCCAGAGTTTAAACAATTCAAAATCCAAATCCGATTAAAAGTTAATTAGTTACTACCCTTGTCCTTTGCTCCAACACAAGGTAATATAGCTAAACTATGGTTAAACTTTTTTTTCCCCCCAGTAGTTGAATGACAGTGACATTTTGTTATGCTTTAACAGTTATACCAGAAATTAAGTGTCTGTACTAGCATATACACAAACCACCTGCCTAATATATGTACACTCTAAGCCTACTTCCATCAGGGAACAACATTGCCATTAGTGTGTGTGTGGACTGAAACAATCTTAAATAAGTGGTATGTGTCAAAATAATGTCCACATGAATGCAAGAACTTCACTGAAAACTGTCCATATTGTAACACTATTTCTGCCAGCCTGCCTTCTTCCCACTGTGTCTTAATTGTATTTTCAAAATAGAATATGTCGCCTTAATACATTTCCATAACACAGGTATTAATGACTTTCTGAAATCCTGAGGTTCTGGATGTCATCTTGTACAATGGAGCTGTACTGTATTAATTGATGAACCATTAATTTCTGTGGGAGGAGAATCTCCCCATGCCTTAAATAAAGTGTTGAGCAGATGTCAGTCTCAGTCCTCTCATCCTGTCATTGCTGAAACATGGGAAAGGGTTTCTACATCAGTAAAACTGTTGGGAAAGTAGGGATTGTGTTAGCCGCTGGAGCGCTAGCCACAATCATTGCACTCTCGGTGGTCTACTCCCAAGAGAAGTCCAAGAACAATGAAAATGAGTTTAAACCCACAGATGCAGTAACAACATCAGTACCAAAATTTGTACCAACATCGGAACAAACAACGGAACCATCCAACAAAGCTTGGGACCAGTGGCGCCTTCCACAGTCTCTTAGTCCAGAAACCTACAACGTCACTCTTTGGCCACGGCTCCAGCCAAATACAGCCGGACTCTACATCTTCACAGGGATGTCCAGCGTGGTCTTCAGATGTGTGGAAAAGACAAACCTCATCCTCATTCACTCCAATAAGCTGAAAATGACAAAGCAACCCACCTTGACGGCTCTTGGAAGCACGCCAGCGCCTAACATTGAATCAATTGTGATGCACACAAAAACACAGTATATGGCGATTCATCTGAAAGAAGATTTAACTTCTGGGGAAAGCTATGAGCTCTACACGGAATTTGAAGGCGAGCTTGCAGATGACTTGGGAGGCTTCTACCGAAGTGAATACTGTGAGAATGGAGTAAAGAAGTAAGAAGTTGATTAATCTTGTAAGTTCCTCCTATTCTACAAAATACCTTTCATGTATAGTTAAATTTTCTTATTTTTTTAGAGTGGTTGCCACAACCCAGATGGAGGCAACAGATGCCAGGAAGGCTTTCCCTTGCTTTGATGAACCTGCAATGAAAGCAGTTTTCCACATCACTCTTCTCCATGATCCTGCAACTGTAGCCCTCTCCAATGGTGTTGTGAAAGGTACATGAACACTTTATTCTTTACAGGAGCAGTTTGGACAAACTGCTTTGAAAAAGTAACCTGCCAAACTGCAAGTTATTCATAATATCTGAAATGTAAAAGTAGCTGCTTTGAAAAAGTAGTTAGCTATTTTAACAACTACTACAAATAAAAAGTAGCTACATAGAGGTTACTTAAGAGGACTATACGTCTTTATTATTATAAAACAATACAGTTCTTATACATTTAGAATTTAATCAGAGCCATATTTTGAAAAAAAAAATGTTGATCTTACTGTGACATCGTCAATTCAAATGGATAAATTATATTAAATACAGTAGAAACATTAGTATTACATTAGAAAAACATAATACACAGTATGGGGTCTTGAATTGGTGATTTATTTATACGAAACTGTAAATGTAAAAGGATTGCCATTATATACTAATTGATGTCACGGTAGTGCATAGGAAGAGCACGGAGAAGGTCGTCGTTGTATGCAAACATCTCTTAATTCTCACAATAAACACTAAGGATCAGAAAAACACACACTCATACTGTCACGCCTGAGCGTGTGTGGTCGCAGAGGAAGAAGGCAGATAGGCAGATTCCAGTATTTTCCAAATACTTTTAAT
>JAUMHG010000079.1:4949237-4968134 GCA_032359395.1 Enteromius anoplus
GTCGTCTAAAGAAGAAGAGATCCAAAGACCAGAGCAAATTAGCGAAGTGTTTGATACAATTTCCTACAGTAAGGTAGAGTGGGAACTGTTTTCTATGTTGACTATAATTTCTAATAATGAAGTACATACATGTGGTAACGTGGAATCTCTTTCTCTAGGGGGCATCTGTACTTAGGATGTTATCTGATTTTCTGACTGAGACAGTGTTTATTCAAGGCCTCCAGGTAAAAAACCTTTGTATTCTAGTCCTTGTTGTATTGTACAATATAAATCAAACATGCTTTTGTGATAGAGAACGCTTTTGTACATTCACAACAATCTGTTTTATCAGACTTATCTGGATCATTTCCAATTCAGTAACACAGTGTACACAGACCTTTGGGATCATCTTCAAATGGTATGCTGTAATTAAACAATGCCGTTCAGCCGTCATTACCTGATTTATTGCCACAAAACACAAGTGCTCATATCTGAAATGTTGTAGGCTGTGAACAGCAGTGGTACCGCTCTTCCCAGAACTGTGCAAGAAATTATGGACCATTGGGTTCTTCAAATGGGCTTCCCTGTGGTCACTATTAACACTGCAACTGGCCAGATCACGCAGGAGCACTTCCTCCTGGACCCTGAAACTAAACCAGACAGGCCATCAGAATTTAAGTATGTCAAAATACATTAAGAAAAAAAAATGCTTAAAGAACCTATTACTTATTTCAATGATTACTAGATATTTAAATCTTCTTTTCTTCCATATTGTGACATTACACATTTGAGTAAAACAAACAATCGGTTGTTGATTGAATGGAGGCAGATAAACTAAATGTGAGATTGCAGTTGACTGTAAGAAAGGGTTGGGGTTAAAACAGACCAAAGGATTGGACAGGTCTGGGGTACATCACCAGACAGAGGTCTGTAGTTTAGAAGATTAAGCTAAAATTCTGATTACATTTTTTAAATTAAATATATGCAGAAATGAATTATTTATAAATATAGAACATGCATTTAGAATTAATTCATACAAATTCATACAAAAAATTCAAAGTTCTGTTAAAATGTGAATTACTATATCACAATATTTTTTTATTTTTCAGTTATGAGTGGTTTGTACCAATTTCATGGACAAAGAAAGAAGCAGCACAAGCCCTATATTGGCTGCTAGAGAAAACTGGTGAGTTTTTAAATGGCAGTGACAATAATGTTAGCGTTATATTTATAGTGTAGGAGATAGAATGATACGAACAATTCTGTCATTATATTTATGTTTTCCAATATTAGTTTTTTCTTATGTGGAATGTTAAAGAGAAAGTCAAGCAGAATGCCTAAACTATTCCATTTCATACAATGAAAGTGAACAGAGTCCTGGGCATGTCAAGCTTGAAAAATGCAAAATAAAAGTAATCCATATTAACTGTATACTATAATCCAAAGCTTCTAAAAGCATATGCTAGCCATGTATTGTATATACACACATTAAAAAACAAGGATGTTCTGCTATATTTGTTCTACAGAGAAAAGAAAGCATGATGAGTAAATTACAGATTTTGTATGTATTTGTTTTAAAAGCTTCATGTATTTCTGCTCTACATTTCTAATTTAGAACAAAACAATGGTATGAAAATAAGTGGTGATGAGTGGGTTCTGGGCAACATCAACGGGACAGGATACTACAGGGTTAACTATGATGATGAAAACTGGAAACGACTACTTCATGTCCTCCAGACTTCGACACAGGTTAGAAGAATTACATTTATTGAAGGGGTCATATGATGCGATTTCTATTTTTCCTTTTTTTCAGTGTGTTATGCAGCTGTTTGCGCATGTATGAGATCTGCAGAGTTACAAAGCTCAAAGTCTCCCACAAAATGATTTATTTTATCTAAAAGAAAAGGCTGATTCAAACCAGTAGGTTAATATGTCAGGACTCTAAAATACCACATTAAAACATGCCCCCACATGTCTACATCACAATGTGATAATATTTGTATAATGCAGCCCAACGCATTATGGTTTCAGTACCGCAGTGTTGATGCAGTCATGTCAAGGTGACGTTGATGCAGTAAGGAATCATTGCAATTATTTACAACAGAACAGCCAAACTCAAAATAGCATCATATGACCCCTTTAAATTAGAAGGTAATACTGTTGAAGATTGGAACTGTTCATTCATTATAATAATTAATAAAAATGATTGTCTTTTTTTAATTGATTTCATTTAGAGCATTCCAGTTATTAACCGGGCACAGATAATTGACGATGCTTTTAACCTGGCCAAGTAAGATCTGAATTAATTTTTTGTTAAGGTATGAGTTTAATTCCCAGTCAGTCCAAATCCTAAAAGCCTCTTTGTCCTTTACAGAGCAGGAATTATTGAAACAACACTGGCTCTGAGAACCACGCTGTTCCTAGACTCTGAAACGGAGTACATGCCGTGGGAGTCTGCTCTTGATAACCTGGACTACTTTTACCTCATGTTTGATCGCACAGAGGTGTACGGCCCCATGCAGGTAAGTTTGTCTCTCAATATTTCATAAAGTCAACTGAGCTTAAATTCTAACATCACGATATTTCATACCTGCAGGCATATGTTGGTAAACAAGTGAAAAAACTTTTTGAATATTTCACAACGCTCACAAATTGGGAGGATGTGCCTCCAGGACACACTGACCAGTAAGTCATGCAAATATACAGTAGTGACAATAACTGCTCAAGCATCTATTTATTGTCTTGATGTCTTTGTATCTGCAGATATAATCAAGTAAATGCACTCAGAGTTGCCTGCAGCACAGGTCTTGGACATTGTACGGCTCTCGTCAACACATGGTTCAGACAGTGGATGGCCAATCCAGACGTCAACCCGTGAGTTTCACTCAATAATGAAAGAAGTGTATTTTCGAGTGCATCACAGTTAAAATGTATATTAATACAGACTGTTTACTTCTTAAATTCATATTATTATTATAAATGTTGCTGATCTTTATAATGATCACAGATATCATATTCAATATATAACAAGTCTCAGTTAGCTTAATGCAGTACACATAGCAAGTTTAAAAAAAAAAAAAAATTATTAACCTTAAATTTCAATTTTCTCACTGCTACAGTATTAAGGCCAACTTCAGGTCTACAGTGTACTGCAGTGCCATTGCTGCAGGTGGTGAAACGGAGTGGAACTTCGCTTGGGAACAGTTTAATAATGCCACTAGTGCTTCAGAGAAAGATAAACTGAGAGCTGCAATGGCATGTGCCACCGAGCCCTGGTTACTGAACAGGTGAAATCACTGCAGGACAATGCTCACAAATCTATACACTTCTTATTGTATTGAGCTAAATGCACGTACTTCAATGTTATAGGTATCTCAAATACACTTTGGATTCAGAAAAAATTCGAAAACAAGATGCCACCTCTACTATCATCAGCATTGCAAGCAATGTGGTCGGCCAATCACTGGCCTGGGATTTTGTTAGAGCCAACTGGGATTACATTTTTAATCAGTAAGAAGAAAAATTGCCTATTTTTGTATTTGCTTAAAAACACAGATAGCTGTTTTTTATAACTGCACATCCACTTCTTTTTTTCTCCTTAAGGTATGGAGGTGGATCTTTCTCTTTCTCCAATCTGATCAATGGCATTACAAAGAGATTCTCAACTGAATTTGAATTGAAACAGGTATGTGATCTGCTTTAATTTATTTGACATCTTGTCATCTTGTCAGCAGAAATTTATATTTAAATGTTTCCTAATCTACTTCCCTGTATAAAAACAAACAAACAGCTGGAACAGTTCAGGGATGACAACGCTCACATAGGTTTCGGTTCAGGAACCCTTGCCATTCAACAATCCATCGAGAGGACCAAGGCCAACATCAAATGGGTCGAAAAGAACCAAAAAGCAGTCTTAGAATGGTTTACAAATGCATCACAACTCTGAAAGATGCACATAATGTAGTTTGTTTGCTCTGAGGATGAAAGGAACACTGGGATGCTGTTTTGCTTGGCCTAGATGTCAGTTAAAGAAAATGTAATAAAGGTTATTTATTATAAATAATGCAGAATTCCAGTTTATTCCAGAGCTACTTTCTTCCTATGACGATGTACATGAATGTATACAAACATCTTACCTTAAGGTGTGCCTTATGTTAAAATGATGTTTTCCCTCTGATTCTTGTTGTAAAGAATGTATTGTACAATGATAAAATAACTGATTATGCAACTAGTACAGAACTCTTTGGTATTTATCATGTTTGATATTTTGTCTAATGAAAATAAAAACCTCAATCCATGAACTAATTGGTATTTTTTAAGCCAATTTTCAACTTTTCAAATATATTACTTTATATGTTACAATATCTACAGATGGTAAACAATAACAACTGTCATTTGAACAACCAGTCAGTAAATATTGTCAAAAACCATGATGTAACAACTTCCCATTTTCATAATCTGAATTTAATATAAGACAAAAAATATAATTCTGTCTCAGTCAGTTGTAAATTCTGTAAGAGCTCTGAGGCTGTGTGAGACAAGCTGCTATCTCTAAAGTGAATTCAAGGCAGTTTCATGAATCAGTCATTTGTTTGTTAGTTATTATGTTGATGTCTAAAAATACCTTACAAAGTTTTCCTGATGGTTGCCAGTTGCAATTTGAAATTGCTTTTTTTTTCTCAATATTGGCCTGGATCCCTGTTTATTAGGTAACATTTCAGAATATAACTTAACATCAAACACAAACATAAAATTAAATTGGCAAATATGATTACATTAGATGATTTCATGGCTGTTATACTGCCGTGCTTGTTTTTCTGAGCTTTTTCCCACGATTCTCAGCGTCACACTCTACTAAAGAGTAATGGCTGCATTAACATGTCAGGGAAGACACATGCATTATATATTATCTTAGTGCCCCTCAACTTATCAGGATACCAGATTCTTTGGCTAGTCTCAGTGTTAATGGATAAGCCATTATACCCTTTGGGAGGAGAGAAGGTGGGAAGAATCAATAAAATGCCTTCACAGTTTGGTCTGATCATTACAAATCTGTAGTGAAAGGGAACATGGTGAGAATCCATTTTAGTGCAATGTGTGTTGGATGCACTTTCCTGGGGATGGCATCACTGGCCACCATTGTTGGGTTGTGGACTGTTCAACTCCTTCCATCTACAGAAACTCCTGCTGAGCCCTGGAACGAGTATCGTCTACCAGACACTCTGGTTCCAGACAACTACAATATTACGCTTTGGCCTCGACTCCAGGCGAACGTTCATGGCCTCTTTGTATTCACTGGAAATTCCAGCGTGGTCTTTAAATGTCTGAGGGAGACTGATCTCATCCTCATTCACTCCAATAAGCTAAACCTGACCTCAATAGATGGACATCTGGCCAAGCTCTCTGCGCTTGGTACCTCATTGGCACCCTCAATTCAGAAAACCTGGATGCAAGAGCTGACGCAGTACCTCGTCATACAGTTGAAGAGCAAGCTGAAAGCTGGAGAGTTTTATGAGCTTTACACCGAGTTTGTGGGAGAACTTGCTGATGACCTAGCAGGGTTCTACCGCAGTGAATATGATGAGAATGGAGAGAAAAAGTAAGTTTTTATTTTTAAGCTCTTTATCTTTGAAAATAAAAACAGTAAGGAACAGCGGAAAAATCAAAGCTATCAAGATCAGGATTAACACTATTGTCATTGGCAAGTCACATGTTTGTTTGATAAGTCTCTTGGCAGCTTTATGCCTGTTTAACCTTTGTTCTGTCATATAAACATGGCAAATTACTTCCTGGATCCACAAAGCAATTTTATGTCTGTGTTTGGGCACTACATAAGATCCATAATGTGTGGGAGATTCAGTCATCATCTACACATTGTTTGGACAAAGAAAATACATACAGTTTCCCAAAATGGCATAATAACCCAGCTCTTATTTGATGGTTTGTATTTGTTGGTGTTAGGAACGCTATATATTTGTGATGTACCAATAATTACTTCCTCCAGGATAGTAGCCAGCAGCCAGATGCATCCCACACATGCTCGCAAGACCTTTCCATGTTTTGATGAGCCTGCGATGAGAGCGGTCTTCTACATCACTCTCATCCATGACAGAGGAACTGTGGCCCTGTCGAATGGAATGGAAATTGGTAAATTCTACCAAAAACAGTTTTGTGTTACACACAATGACTGTTAAATATTGTAATGAGAACACGGGGTGTAGTAAATCGGGTCCCCTAGAGCATCTGTAGAAAATTTTCATAAAACTCTCCCTGCTTTCTAGAGCTAAATCAATTTACATAAAAAAAATACATGGATACAACAAAACAGAACCTAATTTACAGCTTGTTTTCTTCATTCAGAGAAAGTGGACACCGTTTTTGATGGGCAACCTGTTACTGTCACAACATTTGAACCCACAAAGAACATGTCCTCCTATCTATTGGCACTGGTTGTCAGTGATTACACAAATGTTACATCAGCAAATGACACGTTGGTACGACACTCATCTTTCATGAGCTGTAGAGCTGGTTTAAATGATAAAAACCTCACATTTATTGAGCACAAAGGGTGCTTTACAGTATATTTACTCATGGTGCATATGACTAAAGTATGTTTGCTTTGAACAGATACGAATATGGGCTCGTAAGAAAGCCATTGAGGACGGCCATGGTGATTATGCGCTGAATATAACTGGGCCAATCCTCAAGTTTTTTGAAAATTATTACAGTGTACCATATCCACTCTCTAAATCAGGTATGTGTTAAACCATCTTTAAAGATTATTGCCTCAGGAAAAATTAAGGATTTTTAATTCTCTAACTTAAAGACCAGATTGCCCTGCCTGATTTTTACTTCGGGGCGATGGAGAATTGGGGGCTGGTGACGTACAGAGAGACAAACCTTCTATATGATCCAAGCGTCTCCTCTAATGCAAACAAAGAGAGAACGGCCACCATTATAGCCCATGAACTGGCACACATGGTACTTGCATTCATAAAAATATGATATAATAGGATTTAAATGGATAAAATATGTGTAATATGATTGTTTGTCTTCCTGGTGGTTCCAGTGGTTTGGCAACCTTGTGACTCTAAAGTGGTGGAATGAAGTTTGGTTAAATGAAGGTTTCGCGTCTTATGTATCATATCTTGGTGCAGACTTTGCTGAACCATCCTGGAACGTGGTGAGTGTTTACAAACTAACAAACTTTTAATGGACTTAGCCTACTGCACCAATTGGTAAACTAAAACAACTTTTATCAGCCATAAACTTTTATTTACATATTTTAAAGTGTATCTTTATTATTCCTTTAAACTGAATTTATGTAAATATGGCAAAACAGTCGTTTATAGCCATTTGTTTTAATATGCTAATCCTAGCGTTAACGTAACTTACCTGAAATTCGGCCCATCATGATCTTGGTTTCTTTAACTTGTCTCCACAGTAAGAGTTTTAACAAAGAAAAAAATGAGAAAAGGAAAAACAAACTTTAACTCGTAACATCTGAGAAATGTAGCTGGCTCGCCCCTTTCCAGACATTTCGAGCTTCCCGTAACGTTACATCATTCGCGTCGGTTAGGGTAACATCAGTTACTTTTTTCTTGACGTAAAATTCGGCGCGACCATTTGTAAATTCTATGGTTCTAGCTTCCGGTCTAGTTATTTATAGCTGTACAAAACGTCATTTTGCTGCTTTATACTGAAAATTTGTGTCTTATCATGTTATTGCAGTGTATTATCTTAATTATGAACACATTGGTTTGTAGTGGGCCGCGTTGGAATCGTTGCGCGGTTGCCACTTTCTCTCGCGGTGGAAGCGTTTTTTGCAGTTGAGGCGGTGCTAGTGTTACCATAGTTACAAACACCAAATCACATTCCATGTTGCCAACTTAGCCACTTTGTCGCTAGATGTAGCGACTTTTCAGACCCCCTTGGCGACATTTTTCCAATAAAGCGACTAGTGAACAATCTAGCGACTTCTTGGACAAACCTTAGCGAGTCTCTGGTAGTGCCGCGCACGCGCAAGGTCTTGTTTTCACAGCGCGCGCACACACCTCTCTCTGCGTCTGTTCTGTTCAGCGCGCGGCTGTGAGGACCAGGGTAGGCTGTAAGAAATAGATATTATGTTGCTGTTAACTCTATTTTACATGTAAATATAGCCCAAATCACAGCATAGCCATTTTCTATATCTTATGTGTATTTGATTTAATCAGAAAACGGCTTGATTATAAATCAGGACATTAACGTTAATCCAGATTAACATCTTGTAAGGTAGAGTTAGTTTAACCTAATAATGGAGTGCATTTCAGTCACTATTTCATATTCATACCGTTTTTCTGACAACAGAAACCATTAAATACATCAGCGAAAACAGTTATATTGAGAATTTGGGTGCATTAAATTACATTATGTGACTACAGAGAAGCAAGATAATATGACGCAATGACGTATGAATATGCAAATTGACGTATAACGTCACCTAGCGACATCTAGTGACTTTTCAAGCTGGCTTTAGCTATTTTCATTGAAAAAAGTTGGCAACACTGATCACACTTGTATTTCCTAAACAAATAAAACGTTGCGTACACTCTCACTGTTTTAATTATTATTACCCCTGGTATCTCTGAAAATGTGACGGATCACAAATTTAAGTTCATTTACTTGAACATAACATGGCAGGATTTTGGGTGCACGACCACCCTCGTTTTGCCGCTTGCAGCATGTCTCTCACTGAAAATGAACTAGACACTAACCCCGTGTGAAAGGGCCTTTCTTCTCCCCCATATAGCGTCTAACAAGCCTCACCCAATTACTTCCGCGTTGAAGAAAAATGTGATTAAATCAGGGGGGGAAATTATGCACATTTTCATCTATCTTTCTCTTTTGCTCTCACAGAAAGACTTGATTATCCTTAAAGACGTGCATCGTGTTTTTGCTGTGGATGCTCTGGCCTCCTCCCATCCACTGTCTTCTAATGAGGAAGATATTATAAAACCAGAGCAGATCACTGAGCAGTTTGATACGGTCTCCTACAGCAAGGTGCTGGACGCTTCATAACATTAACTTTGAAGTAAACTTAAAGTTACTGGTACGCCAATAACACTTTTTTCCCCTTCTGGTAACCTGCAGGGGGCGTCGGTCTTGAGAATGCTGTCAGATTTTCTTACCGAGCCTGTGTTCGTGCAAGGATTAAACGTGAGCAAATTACAACCCAGTTATGGTCTAACGCGTTTTGATTTATTTTAATGTGCTATATTTCTGATATTCCTCTTCTTAAAAGACATATCTTACCATGTTCGCCTATCAAAATACAGTGGGTAAGGACCTGTGGAATCACCTTCAAACTGTAAGTTGCATCAAAAATAAAATCACAACCTGTAAAATCATACTAATAAATAGCACGTAAATTAATTGATTAATATTAACGTAACACAAATTACTCAGAAATCCAAACTCGATTAATGGTCAATTAATCACTCACTCACTCATTCATCACCTCTAGGCTGTTGATAAATCTGGAACAGTTCTTCCCTTAAGTGTCAAAGAAATCATGGACCGCTGGGTTCTTCAGATGGGCTTTCCAGTGGTCACTGTCAACACTACGACAGGCCAGGTCTCTCAGATGCACTTCCTTCTGGATCCTGATTCTTCCATTCATAGGCCGTCTCCATTCAAGTAGGTCTAAAAATCAACTTCAAAGCTACCTGCGGAGATTGTGTTGTTTATAGATCTGTTATGTTTTCTGGTTTTATAGTTATGAATGGATTGTACCCATCAACTGGATGAAGGCAGAGGTGGTCCAGTCACGCTTTTGGCTCACAGAAAAAAACAGTATGAACACAAAATAAGTTTTATAGTGTCATTTCTTCCTATGAATGGGACAAGCTCACAATTTTAATGCATGCATTTTTATGTAATAAATAGATTTTCTTTTCATATAAAGCTTTTCACCTTGATATGAAGACAAGTGGAAATGACTGGGTGCTGGTGAATCTGAACATCACTGGATATTACAGAGTGAACTATGACACTGAGAACTGGGAGCGTCTCCTGAAGCAGCTGACTGAGAACCATGAGGTAAATACACAGAGACATGTGTGAAATCACAGACTCCATTCTAATTAATTTGACCACATTTATTGCCTTTTTTTTTTGTAAAGGCCATCCCAGTCATCAACAGAGCTCAGATGGTGGATGATGCATTTAACCTTGCAAGGTAAAAAGACATGGAGAGTACCGGGGTACAGTTTCTTTATATAAATGCAACTGTAAAGCAATGTGATATAATATGCATATTTTATTTGTTCATGCATATTTAAATGAATTCAGTTGCATACTGAATCTGAATGATTTTAAGGGCAAAGATAATTCCTGTAACGTCAGCGTTAAGAACTACAAAGTATTTATCAGAAGAAAGAGAATATATACCATGGCAGTCTGCTCTCAACAACTTGGATTATTTTTACCTCATGTTTACACAAACTGATGTCTATGAACTTCTACAGGTCTGTTGTAATTCTTCATACTATATATACATACATTTGAAACGTATAACTATATGTTCAGTGATTTCAGAATAATTGTAATATGGTTTTTGCATTTTTGTTTGTTTGTTGCAGAACTATACCAGAAAGCAGGTGACCCCCCTTTTTGAATATTTTAAGATTACTACTGAAGATTGGTCACATGTACCCACTGGTCATACAGAGCAGTAAGTGATCCATAAATACTTTTGTAATCAGTAATGACATGTTAAAATCTCATTCACTGAAGCCTTTATTTTTCCTTGTGAAGGTACAATCAAGTTAATGCCATTAGATTTGCCTGCAGCTCTGGTGTAGATGAGTGTCAAAGTCTCACGACAGGCTGGTACAGACAATGGATGGACCAACCAAACTTTAACCCGTTAGTTTATAACTCCATATTTTGGTCTTCTAGTCTAGCAATCCAATGTATTACATAAATATATTACATAACTCTAATTCAGATTTTTTTCCCCAGGATTCACCCTAACTTGAGGTCTGCAGTGTACTGCAGTGCACTTGCTTCAGGCGGCACTGATGAATGGAACTTTGGGTGGCAGATGTTTAAGAAGGCCACCATTGCGATAGAAGCTGATAAACTCATGTCAGCACTGGCCTGTGCAAAAGATACCACACTTTTAGAACGGTTTGAGATATGTTGTACTTTGGGAACATAGAAACTTTTCAAAGGAGTAACATTAAAAAAATATATTTTTTACTATAAAATGTTTTTTTATTGCCATAAATATAGGTACCTTGCATACACACTTGATGCATCAATGATCCATAAACAGGATGCTACCTCTGTCATCGTGTATATCGCCAGCAACCCAGATGGTCAGACATTGGCTTGGGATTTTGTCAGGAGGAACTGGGCATATATGATTACAGAGTGAGCTTTATGAAATGATCATTTACAAGACAACTGCAAAATTTGTCATTTTAATGATTAATGTTGAAACCAATCGTAATTGCAGTAATGTGCTAAACAGAATGAATTTGTGTCCTAGGTATGGTGTGGGGTCTTTTAACTTTGCCAACCTTATAAGTGGGATAACTAAAACATTTTCAACCGAATCACAACTCGAGCAGGTGTGTATATGCTATAAATATACTACTAATAAAATAACAGTTGAAGAACTTGCTTCACGGTGTGAATTAGTGAAGAAGCTAATCAGGTTAAACAGGTTCCATGTCTAATTAATTGCTGTTTTGTTTTGTTTTTCCCCTCCTATCTCTGTGAAAAGCTTTTGCAGTTTAAGAGTGACAATTCCGAGATGGGCTTTGGATCAGGGACAGCAGCTCTGGAACAGGCCATTGAGAAGACAAAAGCCAATATAAAATGGGTGGCTGAAAACCAGAAAGAAATCTCAGAGTGGCTGGTGGCTGAATCTGCTTAAAACCAAAAATAATCTTAGTTCAGTCTACTTCATGTATATGTGTAATGATAAAGAAAACATTAACGTTGTCTGCATAGCATAATCAGCTGGACATTGTATATATTATAAAGAAGGATTAAAAAAAAAAAAAGTATAGATGTTTATCAAGTTAAACAAATTCTGATCTGTTTAGTAGTCAAATAAATATTCTGATGAAAATACAGATGATACTGCTCTCTACTGTTGAATGATGATACTGCACTTTTGTTTTATGGCATGAAAATAAGATTAAAATCAAATATTTCTAAGAACCAACAGTTGCTGTAGTTTGTGTGTGTATATATATAGCCTACTGTATATATATTATTTTTGTTATATACGTTATTAAATGTGTTATATGACGTTGTAGACAATTGTCTTTAGTCTATCACCTAAAAAAAAGAAAAAAAAAAAAAAAGCCAGTTTGTACACTTCTGAGTGGAACGCGGAAAATGCTCGCAAGCATTACGAGACAAAACTCTAGTTTATTTTCTGTAGTTATCGAGAGCAACAGGCGGTAAACAAAACTCGGAATAATGTGCAGATAATTCTCTATAGCATCAGGCGATAGAAAAAATGCAGGGCAAATGGATAAAATCACCGTGCTACTTATACTTTTAGCAACATCCACTTCAAATGGTAAGTTTCAAGAGAAAATGTATTTAAGACGCTTTGAAACGGTATAGCCTCTCTGAAACAACCTCCAGATATAGAAAACAACTACTTAAAAGCAAAGTTTTTGTCTTGCAGCTTCTCACTCTTTGGCGTTGGGTTCAACTTACATTGAGAGAGAAACACAGTTCCCTAAATTTAGTTACACGACAGCTCTGGATGATATCACAGTGGGATACTATAATTCAGAGAGGTATATTCCAAAAGGGAATACGACGAATGAGGACGAAGTGATTGATTCAGATTACATAAAGGCTGTAAGTGACTACATGTATAATTCCTTCATAAGGCGATCTGCGCTGTTTCAAAAACACAACCAAAATTATGGTAAGTATGTGATTCTTTCTTTTGATAGGCGTAGGCTAATGTTAAAAAACGTCAGCAGTTAATACAGTTTGTAATAGCCTGAGGAGGGAGACTAGGCCATTACAATCTTCTCTCTTATATTTCTCACAGGTAGGCCTGTTGGTGTTTATCAGACGCTGGTTGCCTGTGAGCTGCTGGACCTTGACAAGCCTGGAAAGATGATCATCAGAGATGCTGCCGGAGGCTGCACCACAGATGAGCTGTGTTACTTCAACAAGAACTTTACTTATACAGTGACTGTGAATATGACACAAGAAATGATCAAACCCCACCTGAAAGAATTCAAACAGGAATATGAAAAATTCTATTACAAACTTTGTATAGATACTCTCAAGAATTACCTCAAAATGAGACAAGTTGAAGTAAACAGAAAAGGTCAGTATTCATTGTTGCTGCTGTAAACTGTGTTAAATTTGTAAAACATACTTTTTCCCCCTAGTAGTTTTTAATGTTTGTTTATGAACATGACCAAGGATGCATTTAAAAAAAAAAAAAAAATCTGCTATTTTACCTGATATTTTCCAGAGTGCCTTTTTTTTATTCTACTGTAGAATACTTACATTAAATTGTATTATTGAATACTGATTAATTCTTTTTTTTTTCTGCAGAGAAACCTGAAATCAAATTCATTCAGAAAGCAAACACAGATTCTGGAGGGTTTCGTGTGAGTTGTTTGGCGACAGGATTTTATCCTCGTCACATCAACCTGACTCTGTTCAGAGACGAGCAGCCTGTAGATGATCATGAGATCACTGGAGGAGATCTGCTGCCCAATGATGACGGGACGTACCAGATGAGGAAGAGTCTAGAGATCAGTGCTGCAGATGAACACAAATACACCTGCTCTGTCACACACCTCAGTCTGGACAACAGACTGGGCGTCACTCTGGGTAATGAGCTCTTACAAATACAGAAGAGATCTGATAAAGTCTTAATGATCTTAATCTAAATTCTACCTTTTTTAGAAAAAGAACTTTCCAGGAATCACACAGGTGTTGTGATATCTGCTGTTGTCGTCCTGCTGTTGGTATGTGTGATTTTGGCAATAGCAGTAGCCATCTGCAGGAGGAGAGAGAGGTTAGGACTGATTTAATGTTCTTTTATGCTCTCCTATGAGGTTAACTAGATATTTTTATTTAATTATGTGTATAATGGCTTATTTTGTTTGTATTAGTCACATACTATTTGCTTAATGTCCGCACTGGAGTGTGATCAAATTAAAATACACCAATTTTAAAACAAATTAAAATTACTGTACAGTACCATCCTCAGAATTGAATAACACCCATGCATATTAGTGTCTTAATAACATTTATATCCTTGTACAGATGATGACAATGTTTTGTAATCTCCTGAAGACGTCCATCCTATTTGCAAGGAGATCAAACCATCAAATCCTTTATCCAATGGAGAAGGAATAGTTATCTGTAATCTTCATCTTCATAAGAATACATAAGAATAATGCTGGAATATTTGGGTCCCATTCAAAAAGATCAGTGGCGGGGCTAATACTCTAAAAATGGCTGGGTTATTTTTTAAGCCAAAATGCTGGGTTGAGTGTCTTGAATAATTTTGTTGGGTTATTTTATTAAATTTTAAACACTTTAAACACTTTTAAACAATTGGGTAGTTTCAATTTTTAAATCTGCTGGGTTGCAGTGCTGGGTTGTTTCAGCCCAGCGCTGAGTTATTTAACGACTCTCACACATTGAAGAGTTAAATCGCTTCCCTAACTGTCATTTTGAAAGGAAGTCGGAGCAAAGCCACTGCTTAGAACGTTTTAGAAGGTAAGTTTCTATAATGTTTTCATTATTAATTATTAAGAAATTGACATAATTATTACAACAATATTGTTCAATTTCTGCAGGCCATCATTAACGATTATGTTAAATGACAAACGGTTTACCTCAGGCAACCATGGCTAACGCACATGTATAGGCGTAGACGTGTTACGGTATGTGAGGTGACAGATTAATATAGTTTTATTAAGTATGAGACAGAAGACTGATATATGTGAATATCTGTAATAGAGGAAAGACTCGTTTCTGTCACTGAAAAGAAAATATAACAAAGTGAGTCAAATGAGTTAAAAAATGTGAATACGACTTTATACTCTAATGTAAACACCTGTAATTGTCCATATCGACATTTAAATTTATTTTGTGTGGTTTATACAGTCTTTTTATAAAGGTTTTTGGTAAGTAATATAATTCAAAATGTCCTTTTTCCTTGACAGAAAACACATGGATACTTGTATTTCAATTATTTCAATTGTATCTATTGTATTTTGAATTGCATATTTCCACATGTGGAGGAAAACATTTTTACATTGTCCAAACACAATTTCAAATTTTGCATTACCATTTTCACTTTCGTGAATCCACAGTCACTGCCGCATTTCTAATGGAAGCAACTTTAACTTTATTTTCCATGTCTTACAAGTAATGAGCTTGTCACATGTAAATAGCAATGTCAATTACCACATCTGTTTTTTCACTCTCTCTGGGTTGTGAATGGAAAATGCCAAAACTCAAATAAAAAACGCAATTCCTTTAGCATTTGAATTTCTGATGCCTTACACGGAAACCTGTCAATCCTGTCAATGCAGGGACCCATAGTATGGTCCCACCTCTGACACAAACTGACAGGTTTCCATGTGAGGCATTGGAAATTCAAATGCTAACTGTGATTTTGAGTTAAGGAAGGTTGCATGTGTGACACAGTAACAAAGCAGACGCCGTAATTAATAGCACCCAATGTACTCTTATGATGCATCTGTGCTAACATTAGTCTGTTTCGTTCTTATTTTGAGGTTACCGTATCCAGATCAGATGGTCACTGCAGTCAATAAAAAAACATTTTTAACAGTCTAAATCACCTGCATTCTTTATTATTTATTAACCCATGATTGTCATGTTAAGCATAAGCTAAATTATAAGAATAACCTAGAAAACAAAAATACACACACATAAATGGTACAAATTACTATATTTTGGGTATTCTTAACAACCTAGTTAAAATGTGTGAACCAACGTGCAGGCTTACTTTAACCCAGCTTGTGTTATCCAATATTTACCCAGCGCTGGGTTACCAGTTGGGTTATTTTTAAATTCATTTAAGTCCATTTTTAGAGTGAAGGCGGGGCTATAGCCCCATCAGAAACTTGCTTAGCCCCTCCCGTCAAGGATTTCCAAATGATTTTCCTGTTTTTTTAACTTTCAATATAAGTCTTATTAACATTGAAAAATAAACATTAAAAAGCTTAAAAAGTGCCTAATATGTGACTTTTGAACAATTGGTATTATGGGGAAGGGGTCAAGCATCTTAAGCAAGCAATGTGCTAACTTTGCAAAAGATGGTGAACATCCATTCACTATAGAGAAAGTGAAAGTAAAAAACTGAGGCCTAATGCTGCATTTACTGCACACATTTTCTCTGAGACAATATACAAGAGACAAATCTACTTTCACATTTACTGAAGAAAATAGCAGTTTCATCAGCAGAAGCCAGCTTATATACAGCTCAATACTCGCGTTGAGTTTGTAGTCCGCTCTCCGTACATCTTGCAGACATCAGTACACATACTCTAACAGAGGTCACTAACTGCATCAAAACATTAGTAATCCTAATCATTCTGATTATTTCCAAAAGATGTTGCAGAGAAAAAATAAATAGGCTAAATATGGCATTAGAAATTATCAACTCATTCGAGTTCAGCATCCATCTACACTTTGCTCCATCCTTATTCTGATCTGTCACTAATAGATAACCTGCCTGTTCTGTCTGAGGGCCGTATATTTACCGCCTGTAGCCTGCTCTGAATGGCCCAGCCAGAGCCCTGATTTAAACCTAAACCTAAATCCTCCAACCTTTTTGAAAATATTTAAAGGTATAAAAAACAAATTGAGGTAGGTTTAAGTAAGCAATAACTAAGCCATTACAAATGCGATGTATACAGGGCTCTTATAAGATCAACAATAGTTTATGGATGTTTTGTTTGTGGAGCAGCAGCTAAAACACACTTAATGAAAATAGATAGTAATTAATAAAGCTTTGAGGATTTGTTTTGGTACGATGAGATCAACACCAAATAAGGCAATTCAGGTAGAGTTAGGAGAAGTGCCCTCAGATTTAAGAAGAGATAAACTTATGCTTAGATACTGGTGTCGTTTACGTGGATGTGATAATTAAAAACCCTACCAATAGTGTTATTAAAGAATGTTGGGAGTATAATTCTTTTCAAAATAATCGCTTTGGATGGGTAATTAGGAATAAATCAAAGGAATATAGATTAGATGGTATCTAGTACTCCTACTCCTATTAGAAATATCCCTATTTGGTTGTTTCCAAAAAATAATGTAGATTTAAATATAATGAAATTAAAGAATGAACGGGAAGAGAGTGAAAAAGGATATATGGCAAGTCAATACATTAAAAATATATTCTACAGTAGTTTAGATATCTATACAGATGGATCTAAAGATAAAGAGAAAATAGGCTAGGCATAGGAATACTTATACCAACACTGAATGTAAATATTGGGAAAAGAATACCTGATCAGTTGTCAGCTACGGCAGAGATGATGGCAATTATTATAAGGTTACAGTGGGTGGAGAAAGTGAAACCAGATAGAGTGGTGTTTGACTCTATAGCAACTTTATATATATTTAAAATATGAAGTCTAGCAGAGAAGATTTAATGCTCAAAATCCATCAAAACCTATTTAGATTGCAAAGACTACAGATAAATGGGTACCTGCTCATGTTAATATAAGAGGAAACGGAAAAGCAGACAAAATAGCAAAAAAATCAACCAGAATGAGTGATACTATAAATGTTCCTTCTGGTAAAATAGAAGTTAAATCAATAATTAAAAAATAATTGATGAAGAAATGGCAAAAGAGATGGGGCACAGATAAGAGTGGAAGGAAATATTATAGTATACAGAAATCTATCAATGCACAGGGTGTGAATGGAAGAAATAGAAGGGAGCAGTCAGTTTTAATTAGGCTGAGATTTGACCACTGGGTTAAATAAAACATTATCTCTGTTAGATATAAGTAAATCGAATTAATGTATGGAAAGTAAAATTACAGAAGATGTAGAACATATAATGCTACATGGTTGGAAATATAGAGAAGAAAGGATTAGATTAAAGCAAAAGATTAATCAGACAGGAACTGTTTTTACATTTATATATTTTATTTTATTTATTTATTTATTTTTATATAAAGTGAAACTATAATTCACGCTGAATACTCAGTAAGTGGCAGTAGGTGGCGGTATGCACCTTATTTGACATGTTGGCAATCCGCCATTAAACAAAAAGAAGAACATTTCATTTGCGCATGTCACTACCCGATCCGTACCTGAAACTAGGGAAATAAACAGGTGGGGTGGGGCGTGATGTCAATGCTCTAGCGTCGCAGGGGCTGATGGGAAAAATGTTATGAAGAGCCGACTCCGAGGAAGTTGAGAGACGCAGTTGCCTGCAGCTTGTTGATGGATGCCTGTTTAAAAATGTGCAGGGTACGTTCTTTGTGCACCACAAGGCTAAAAGCATGCTGTGCAAACGGACAGGATCTCATGTCCTGATCTTACTTGTACTTTCACTTCCAGCTTTGTCATGTGGTAAGTAGTTTACATTTTTATATATTAGATTTTTAATGGATTGAAGATATTTTATTCAAATCATTATTCATATAATTTTAATGTCTAATAAAAGTGAAAGTATTTTTTTCAACTGCCAAGTTATAAATAAATAAAATACAGGAAACAGGTAAAAAGTTTTACTGTGTTCTACTAGACCAGGGGCCTATTTCTCAAAGGAGGTTCAAACAACTCAGAGTTTAAACTTGAACTCTGAGTTGCCCAACCCAGAGATTAAAAACTCAGAGTTTTGGGTTTCAGAACAGCGGATCTGAGTAAGATCAATCAACT
>JAUMHG010000079.1:4977416-4987688 GCA_032359395.1 Enteromius anoplus
TTTTCATTGGTCTGATTTTACACACATTCAGAGCCGTAACGCTGGAGGCGTTCCCATAGCGTTCTGCCGGACGCGGCTCGAAGTTCCTGAAGAGGAACTCCCACTGACAACAACACAGCAGCCAAAATCCCAGGTTAACACAAATGTCACATCAAAGCACTCATGACAGTGACACCATCAGATATGCTATTTCTAACCCATTGAAAGATGATCTAATTTAGCTCTCCTCAAAGACTTAAACTTGTAAGTTAAGCTGAGAGAGGTAAATTATGGCCTCTCCAAACACCGACAGCCTGCTGTTAACTCATCATGATCTGACCATGAGGCTCCGGTGCTGCCCCAGGCATCTGCCTTAAAAGCTTAATATAAAATATGAATCACAGCTCCAGGAGGACAGATTCAAACATCATTTTCATTCATTTTCATGCTTCCTAAAACCTGCTAGTCTCCAACCAGGAACTGTTTACGTCAGAGGATAATGTCTCCACCAAATGAAGTTTACAGAACAACAGCATCTCTGGCAGGACTAATGCAAATCATTCTACACTCAGTTTCTTTCAGCTGTCTGTTTAACATGACATATATTTAAACTAAATACAGAATGTAATTATTTAAATGACCTAAACACAATTTTTTATATAATATGAAATACAACTATTTAAACTATGTACAATTCTGATATTCCATCGATTTAAATACAAATACAAATATTTAAATAATTATTTAAATTATGAAAATATTTAATTTAAATGAAATACAATTATTTATAAATGATCTATAAAACATTTTTCAAATAATATTTATATAAATTAAAATGACCAAAAATATAAATATTTAAGTTAGATATTGATATATAATAAAACAATTTAAATGATCTAAATAATATTTAAACTGATTTACAAATGCACATTTAAATGAAACAAATATTTAAGTTACAAAATAAAGCAATTAAGTTAATACAAAATAATTTAAACCATCTAAATTATTGAAATACTTAAATTGAAATATTTAAATTATTTTAATGATTTAAAACACACCTATAAATTATATTTATAAATAATTAATACAAAAAATAGTTTTGGAAAGACAATGTCTAAAGTGGTTAAGGCCCTCGGAAAAAGACCTGAATGTATGCAAATCAGTAAATAATCTTCATTATCACTGACTTTTATGTCTGAGATGTTTTGTGTGAGAAGAAAATAACAGAGAGAATCAGTTTGTGAGATCAGTTGTCGTCATGACAGATGAGAGCTGCAATTTCATCCTGCTTAATACTGCGGAAGTTTTATTCTGTCCACTGGCCACGGATGGCTTAGATTACTCTCTCTCTCTGAGCGGGAGTGCATAGATGACATGAGAAAAGGATTTATCTGTTTCGTGTCTCTCCGCTGTCTCATTGCATTTTGCTATTGTCGTAGACAGCTGATAGCAACTAGCATCTCTCATCAGTGATCAAGTCTGGCACGGAGACTTTCTTTGCTCGCTTGGAGGAGGAAATGACAGTCTGCCTCTGCGAAACAAAGCCAGTCCTGTTTGGTTTGTTTAACAGACTGGTTTTAGGACCCGCTTACATAGACAATGACATCAATAGAAATCTGAATGGAACCTATTTGCTTTCCTAATGCAAGTTCCTGATCTTATGGTAAACTACTCATTGGTCATAAAGCCAGAAAAAATATAGTTTAGCTTTGTGATTTTTCGAAAAAATAATAACTTGTTATGTCTCTGAAAAAACAACAAAAAACTTTTTACTTTACTGAACAAAATACCCCCTCCCCCATTCATTCCAAAAATAGATATAATGAAGAATAGTAAATAACTAGAACAAATATATAATGTAATATAATATAATATGTATACATATTCTTTTTAATTGTATTATTTTTATATTACAAACTGTGTATTTATTTATTTATTTAATTACCATTACCTGTAACCTTAACCTTTTTAAAATTTAAACATGAAAAATACAAAAGATAAAAACATTAAAAAATTATTTATTATGAGATTTTTTATCCTGAATATAATCTTCTCCAATTACAAGTAGGTATAAAAAATAATACATTAATAAAATAAATTGAACAAATATATAATAAAATATAATATAGTAATCAGTTGTTTAATGTATCTTTCTTTTTTCTTTTTATTTAATTAATTTAAATTAATAATTTATTTAATATTTTAGGTAAATAATGTTAATTAAATATAAAATAAATAATAATAAATATCTTTCATTTTTATGTAATATAATTATTTAATAATACATTCATTTTGTATAATAAATACATGTATTTATGTATATATACATGTAAATATAAATATTACTTCAGTTATTGTATTTAATTATTTTCTAATAATGTTGTCTAAAATCTTTATGTTAAAAAATTTAAAAAAAATGAAGGGAAAACTTAAATAATTTATTATGATAATAATTTCTCATTTGTCATTACATCCATAACTTTGGTGAAAGGCATTCAGGATTTTTTAATCCTGGTGAACAGCAGCTGCATACAGAGCACAGTGCATGTTGATGTATGTTTCTACACAACCCCACCCAGCACTTCCCTCTTAGCTCTCCCTTGATGAAACAGCCAGCTGGGTGTTACATAACCGCTGCTTTCTGAGTTCACGTATGCACCTATTTTCCTGCTCCCGTGTGCAGTTTCTGTCCCTTTAATCATGTGCTGTAATGAACGCATGCATGTAAACCAATGAACTTAATAAAGAAATATTCGCATAATACAGAAATGTTATACAGCATCTATATAACATGCATAAAACAGTCAGATGTTTTAATTGCAGGTATGGGGTTCATTTAATATTCAGTAATTAATTATAATCATCTGCTGGAGAACCAAATCAAAATGTTTAACTGGGATTTGCTTCTCAGGTGTGCCACGGTTTAATATATTATAGTCCCTTCAGATAATTCCCAATGTTATTTATGTATGGTGTCAAAGCTCACGATCTATAGTGGTTTGGATGTAAGATCATAAGATAAAAATAGTTAAAAATTACTTTAACGGCGTCATGCAACATAGGGTTAAATCTAAAATCTTGATCTAATACAATGAAAGCAATGAAATGAACTACATCCATTTTAAAATTTACAATATCTTCCATTTTTAATCTTGTGGTAGCCACACATTCGATAACGCACTTTTAATACTATCACGCACACACACAGATAGATCAGGAGGGATAAATACAATCTGAGAGGTCCATTAAGCTGAAGAGGAGACGTGCATTTCACCCACGTCTATTTCTGAGTTCGGAGGTGCATGTACTATTACAAATTCCAGGTTATTGATTGATCCCCATGCTTTACAATTCAGCAGCGCACACATAAAACATGCTGGGTGAAGGGTTATCAAGATCTCCAGTAGCTGAAAAGACTCAATTTGTAGCATAGCACGTGTTAACTGAAAAGACTTCTGTTTATACCTTCTCGGCATTGCAGTGTTAACTCTAGATTCATTTTGGAACCCTAGATTATGAGATTTAGTGCAGATAAGCAGGTGTGGATCACCCATTGTGTTGTGAATAACATCATATCGCTAATGGCAACCAGAGGTCTATCAGATGGACGCATTAGGAACATACCAAGTCTTATTGATTTACTTGACATGACGGGGGTCACAAAATGTCCTCGTATCGATTAACCGAATGAAATCCTTTGCAAGGTTTAAATTATCTTTAAAGGATAGGTGAAAAAGAGCGAGTCTATAGATGACATGAGGTATCTGATTACAGCTGTATAATTTTCATTTGAAGAAATCAGCTACGCTTGGACCCCAAAATTAGCTATGTGTTTAAAATTTAGTGTTGTAAAATGATTAATCTACTAAATAAACGTTCCCTTTCAGGAACTCGTGCTGCGTCGAGTGAGACGCTTTAGGAACGCCTTCAGCGTGACCGCTCTGAAATGTGTATTAAATCAGCCAATTGTGGATTGGGACGTCATCGGCGTGTGACGTCACCGGCCAGGAAGTATCAAAGCACGTGGAAGCCAGCTGGCCGACAGCTTCAGTCATTCAGCGAAGCTCTGTGTGTGTGTGCGATTCAAGCAAAGAAAAACAAAACCAAAGTGTCTCTAGAAATCTAGGAAATTAGCCAGAACAGCTTTTTAAAAGCAAAAAAAGAAAAAAGTCAGGTTCAGGCTAAGAACTAGTAAAAAGAAAAAAAAAAATGCCCAAACACAAGCAAAAAAGACAGTGGGCTGAGAGTAGCTCTCGCAACTACAATGTGTGTGTGCCCCCCCTGTAAGCGAAACCTCGCTCCTGGGGATACGCACACACTTTGTGTGGTTTGCATGGGCGCAGCACACGCAGAAGCAGCTCTCCATTCAAACAACAAGGAGAGCTGCAGGCATTGTGAGAGAATGCCGCAGCGTGTGCTGCGCTCTCGGAGAGTTCTCTTTAATGATGAGGGGGCATTTATAAGCGTTCCTCGCGGCGCCGGTCCCGCTCTCGCCGAGGCAGAGCGGAGGCGGTGTTCGTGGGGATCGCAAGCCGATCTCGCTCCTCGGCGTACGGATCGGCTGCCAGCCCGGCAAGAAGGGAAGCGCGTCCCGCTACTTCCCCTTGTCAGGGTGGCGCCACGCTGCTCCTCTCTTCATCCGAGGATGGGGAGCGGGAGAGCGCCGAGGAAGCTGCGGCTTCCTCCTCACCCCAATACGAGGAGCTTTTGGAGGTGGTAACTCGCGCTGTAGCCAAGCTCAACATCGAATGGCCAGCGGAGGTAAAAACCGAGCCGCAGAAGAGCAAGTTGGATGAGAGATTTCTGCGAGCTCGGCTGCCACCTTCAAGAAGGAGCCTTCCGTTCTTTCCAGATCTACACACCGAGGTGTGTAGATCGTGGAAGAAGCCGTTCTCTTCACGGTTGTTCATCCCGGCGTCTGGCTGCTACGGCAACATCACAGGGATGAGTGAGAACGGCTACAGGTCGATGCCACGGGTTGAGCAGACGCTTGCGGGCTATCTGTCTCCCGAGTCGGCATCGACCTTGAAGGCTCCTGCCCTGCCCTCTAAGCCGCTCAGAGCTACATCTGCGCTGGTGGGCAGGGGGTACTCGGCAGCAGGTCAGGCTGGTGTGTGCCTGCACACAATGAGCGTGCTGCAGGCTTACCAGGCTGACCTGCTGCGTGAGTTGGACTCAGGCGAGCGTGTGAGCTCCGATGACATCCAGGAGCTCAGGAAAACCGCTGACCTTGCGCTACGTGCCACCAAGGAGACCACCCATGCCATCGGCAGGTCTATGGCAGCCTTGGTGGCTGTAGGACTGGCATCTGTGGCTGACTCTGTCTGACATAAAAGAAAAGGACAGAGTCTGCCTGATGGACGCCCCGCTAACACCTCGGGGCCTGTTCGGCGACGCAGTCAGTACTGTTGTCGACAGGCACCTGGAGGCGCGGCGACAAGCGGCAGCGTTTCAGCGTTTTTTCCCACGCCGCTCTCCAACTCACGGGCCTGCTGGAAAAGGGCAGGCCCAAACGAGTACCGGCTCCTCGTATAGAGACACGCAGAAACAGAGCGTTGCTAAGAGGGCCCGCCTCAACATCAGGGCGGTTGGCAGCGCTCTGTTGCGGGGAGGCAGAAAGACCTCAGAGTCCTTTTGAAGGAAAAAAAGAAGCAGGCCCCGCCGAAGAAAAAGAAGCCCTGAGGGCAGTATCTCAGGGCTTCAGAGGGCAGCCCCTGCGGGGAATCGGCACACTCCACCAGAGGGTGGGGTGCTCGCCCAGACCCGGCCCCCTCAGAAGATGACCCAGAGGGGCGTCTTCGGCGAACACCCCATTACATCTCCCCGGCCCGAAAATCTTCTTACTGGGATGAGGTGTTCGCCACCAGGCTCTCTGGAGGAGCAGGCCGCAGCGCCACCAAAGGGTGGGCTGCGTTATGGCATTCTACCTGCTCCTCCATTAACACCAGAGGTCAGCCTCGAGAGGCTGGTTCCCTTAGTAGACCATTTACCAGCGTAGAAACTACTGCCGAATGTGTCTCAATGGGTCCTGTACACTGAAGAAAAGGGGTACAAAATTCAATTCAGGCAATCCCACCCCAATTCGCGGGCTTGCTACCCACCATCGTAAACCCCACACAGGCTCTGGTGTTGAAACAAGAAGTAAAAACTCTGTTGAGGAAAGAGGCCATCGAGTTGGTTCCTCTTCACGACAGACAAGGCGGGTTCTACAGCCGCTACTTTATAGTTCCAAAGAAGGATGGAGGGCTGAGGCCCATTTTAGATCTCAGAATTTTGAACTGCTCAGTGAGAAAACTGAAGTTCAAAATGCTTACCATAAAGCAAGTCGTGTCAAAAATCATGTCCGAGGACTGGTTCGTCACGATAGATCTAAAAGATGCATATTTCCACGTATCGATCCATCCTTCTTACAGGAGATTCCTGAGGTTCGCTTTCGGGGGCGAAGCGTACCAATATCGGGTTCTCCCCTTCGGTCTGGCACTCTCACCCCGTACGTTTACAAAGTATGTGGATGCAGCACTGGCTCCACTGAGACTTCAGGGCATTCGCATTCTGAATTATATCGACGACTGGCTGATTTTGGGCCAGTCGGAAAGCGAGGGGTGCAGACATCGAGATGTCGTCCTCGCTCACATGAAACGATTGATACCTATTGGCCTGCCGTACATGAGACCCCTTCAGTGGTGGCTCAGAAACAAGGGTGTTTCCTTGACAGGGAATCCCCTTCGCATGATCAAAGTGTCACGCCGCACCGTACGTGCCTTGGACATATGGAGGAAACCTGCGTTTCTGGAACAGGGCCCAGTGTTGGGAGCTCCGACTCGCCGTCTAGTACTAGCGATGGATGCATCCCTCACTGGTTGGGGAGCGACCATGAATGGTCGTTCAGCCCGAGGTCTGTGGAGAAGTGGCCATCTTACGTGGCATATAAATTGCCTAGAACTGCTAGCGGTATTCCAGGCACTCAAGCATTTTCTCACAGAAGTGAGAGACGAACACGTGTAAGGACGCACCGACAACATGACGGCCGTCTCGCACATAAATCACCAAGGAGGCCTGCGTTCCCGCCCCTTATACAAGCTGGCGCACCAGATCCTGGTGTGGGCCCGGAGAAGATCCCTCTCACTGAGAGCCATCTATATTCCCGGGCAATTAAATGTAGAAGCAGACATCCTGTAGAGGCAGGGGCCGAGGCCCAGGGAATGGATGCTCCACACCGAGGTAGTGGAGCAGATCTGGAAAGTATTCTACAGAGCAGAGGTGGACCTCTTCGCGACCAAGGAGAATGTGCAATGTCCCCTTTGGTACTCTCTAGTTCATCCAGCTCCAATGGGACTGGATGTCATGGCACAGAGGTGGCCGAGGCTTCCTCTGTACGCTTTTCCCCCGATCGCTCTGCTCTCTGGAGTTCTGGCGAGAGTACGCAAGGACAGGGTCAGCCTACTGTTAGTAGCACCGTTCTGACCGGGCCGAGTTTGGTTCTCGGACCTTGTGTCCCTCCTAGACGGCGCTCCTTGGGAGCTACCATTCAGGAGGGACCTACTCTCACAAGCAGGGGGTGCAATATATCACCCCCACCCGGAGTTGTGGCGACTGAGAATGTGGCCTCTGAGGGGGCACACCTCTTAGCAGCAGGTCTCTCAACTGAGGTTGTTGAGACTATCCTCCAGTCCAGAGCTCCATCCACGAGGAGATTGTATGCCCTGAAGTGGAAACTATTCACTTCCTGGTGTAGAGATCACCAGCAGGATCCAGTTAACTGTCCGGTCGGTACAGTGCTGGCATTCTTGCAGAGTAGATTCTCTACTGGGGTCACCCACTCCACCTTGAAGGTTCACGTGGCGGCTATATCTGCCTACCACTCCTCTCTTGGTGAGCAGACACTGGGTAGAGATCCCCTGCCAGCGGGATGGTCCACTCCTCACACTTATGTCCGTTTCTACCGACTGGACTTACGAGCCACTCTGTGCTCTTCGGTTCTCTCCTAAGTGTGCACGAACACACACTGGGCAGGGAACTTGAAAGTCTGGAGGCGTTGGCATCTCATTCCCAAAGCGTCTTACTCAACGCAGCTCAAGTTCCTGAAAGGGAACGTCTCAAGGTTGTGGATATAACCCTGTTCCCTGAAGGAACGAGACGCTGCGTCTCGAGGCCATACTTTCAGCATCCCCTGCCGGCGCTTCACTGAATGACAGGTGCTGTCGGCCAGCTGGCTTCCACGTGCTTTTATACTTCCTGGCCGGTGACGTCACCCGCCGATAACGTCCCAATCCACGATTGGCTGATTTAATACACATGTCAGAGCGGTCACGATGAAGGCGTTCCCTAAGCTTCTCATTCGACGCAGCGTCTCGTTCCTTCAGGGAACAGGGTTATATCCATAACCTTGAGACGTTTTTGTTTCACGATCAAGAACACAGATAAACCCAGCAGTATAGACGACGTTACTGTTTCCAACACAACCAAAGCACATGCAGAACAGAAGATGAGAGGCGGGATGTTTAGGTGGACACTAGAGGCGGTTTAGCCAATCAAAACACAGTTGGTCAGCTGACCAATCAGAGACCATTGCGAATTTCTGAGGGAGGGGCTTCATAATCATCAACAGGAAATGATCAAAGCATTTTTCAGAACGGACAGCGGTGTGGAATATAGGTAAAATAATGTGTTTTTAAAAAAACTAAGCATTTAGTGTTAGACTGCACCCCATTAACACAATTAAGCCTGCAAAAAAAAAGAAAAGAAAAGTGGCCAGAGAAGCGCTCAATGAAATATGCAACGGGTATTAAACAAAGTTATTTCTGTCAGACCAGAAATCCAAATACTCCGCCCTCTTCATCTTTCATTGGCAAACAAACAGCTGGGCCCGCCCCACATTCAGTCTGCTGCTATACAAACCTGCTGCTCAAACAAATAATGCTACTTTTTGAAGACGTCAAACTACGATCCGCTTGTAGTCCAGCCCAATTTAATAAGAAAATATAAACATTTTCCATTTTGGCATACTGGTGTCAAATTAGTTTGAAGTCATCTAAAAAGAGTTTTTTTTAAGCATTTTAAGTTTATCGCTAAACCTAATCCTTAATGGAGGGCAAGAAGATCATGCAAAAGCACAAACGAATCGGACCAAATTTTTACTAATTCACCAAAACTTTTTGTTGGCGATTATGGAAATGAGAGCATCTTCTTGCTCATAGTCAGTCGAACTTTCCACTCCCATCTGCACTTTTTTGAAATTGTGCTTTGGCACTAATTTGCCTTGTTTATTAAATCTGTCTTCACATGTGCACCATAACACTTGCCTAGCACAAAACAAGATGACTCAACACGCTCAAATACTTTTTAAAACCGGCAATGTCCATAAAATACCTTCGTCCGAATGCATAATTATTTCATTAAAAGACAGCACAAAGGGAGTAAATCACAGAGGCTCAGGGTGAAAATCCGCCACGTTGATCTGTTAGGGGAGAACCCTGCTGTGAGCAGAGCTCTTGTAAAATATTAAAGAGTCTGCAGATATTTATGCACTCACTAAATTCAGCAACATTCTACGGCTGACTATTAATAAATACAGATATTTTATTTATTTCTAACTCTGCTTGTTTTCAAAGAAAGCTCCTCACTGACAGAAAAACTGAGTATTTGTGATGTTTAGCGAGATGTATTAGCTCTTCATTGTGGTGATGTTGACTGTAACACCTGTCATGCTCTCGATAAACAGATAAAAAAAGAGTTGAATCCTCATGGTTTCAGGAAAGTGGTTCAAACAAAAGAGAGGAAGAGTGAGAGAAAAACAGAGCTCTTTTTGCAGCATTAAAGTGTGAGTTTCAGGGACGTTCTGCTCCAGCATTTTTTTCTGCTCCCTCTTGAGATTCACTGTCCAGAAAAAAGCTTCACTCACAAGCATAAAACACGAGCCAACTGCAGAACTGCAAAATTGGCATTACATTAACTGCCAACATCTCACATTCAGTGTTGTAGCTTAGTTACAGATGACTAAAATATGAGCAGTAGATAAAGACAGATGAAAAGTTAGTTGACTGTGAAGTCCCAGTTTAGACAGACAGTACATATTGGAACAAATGTAATGTATGTAGTTCCTTATTAACGTAATTCTTTGTATAACAAGATCTCAATGCTAAATGCTAAGAGATTCTACATCTTTGCTTTATATTTGAATCACTGTAGAAAAAGGTGATTTACTGTAAGTAAATTATAATTTATACACAATTAATTACAACGACATTTTTTGACACAGACGTATATATATATATATATATATATAGTATATGG